>JAWPHD010015117.1:0-57150 GCA_037043455.1 Cyrtodaria siliqua | reverse complement strand
TATTAGTAAGCTATTATTTGTTTTCTATTTAATTTTTTGATGATTTGAACTTATTAGTTTAAATATTTTTCAATTAGTATGGCCCTTTAAGGAAAATATTAAGTTGGTAACAGGTTTCAGAATTCTGCATGCACTAATTAATAATTACATGAAAATTACTTACAATGAATATAAACACATGACAGTAGACTCCATCATGTTTAAATAGTATAAGATCTAATATTATGAACAGTTAATTTTAATTAATTAAACTTAAATTCTGGAAAAAGAATGAACATTTTAACCTATAACTTTATTGAATAATTGGCCATCAAATGATATTCTTGAGTTTAAGTTATCCTTTAAATTATTAAATAATCAAATTATGATATTTACCATTGCAATACACAACTATTATCAATGCAAATCTACATTTTTAACTAATTTTTGAATGGTCCCTTTCGTCCCAAAATGTGGTCCCAAGTGTCCCACTACCACACAGAGTATAGTTTCGATTTTCCTTTAGTATAATTCCTGATATAATGGAACAGACTATACGAGACTAGGATTCAGCTACCGTTTTTGTGGAAGATGAAATTGTATTCAGCATACGCACTAATTCTTGTTTACAACCCCACAACACCAAATCCCCACCAGGATGAGTCGAATTGTGTATACCGTACTAACGATGACTATTCGCGGTCTCTAGAAAGTGTAAAAATAGACGGCCAATGATTCCTTCCTTGAATAGATACACACTGACATTTTTAAACCATTAATCATAATACGATACTTCAAGAATCAATTTCATTCCAATAGTGTTTAGTGTTTGCCCTACTTTTTCCTCCAATCAGAGGGCGAGGAATAATATTTAAAAAAATAAATAAATGGCGAAATTATTCATATAAATTTCTAACGATCACCAATTTAAACCATTTAATCATTAAGTAATCGCTTACTATGTTTGGACACAAGGAGGCGGATTTAGTAGAAGCGCGAACGTGTTAAGAGGCGTGGTTTCGTAGAAGCGCGGGGGAAAAGTAGGGCAAACACTGCGCGGGGGAAAAGTAGGGCAAACACTAAGTCAATTAGAGGCTAAGAAGTGAAATTTTAACTATTAATTGTTAAAATTTCACTTCATAGCCTCTAACTAATACATATAGATATATACTTTAGTATAGCACAGACAAAGGATAGGAAGAAGAATATATTCGTTTTCTGCACATGCCGCTTGATGGGCTATTGGTCAGCCATCTTTGAAAAATGGATGGTTAATTGAAATTTTCATCCAAATGCATATTATAGGCATGAACAATTAATGTCACTAATTTAAAAGACGACAGTAGTTCAACACTGTTGATGTGAACATAATATCAGAAACAATATTTATTTGGCGTGAGTGAGTGGTAGTTTTTATTTACCCTCGCCCTATGGCACTGGGCCTTTTGGCGAGCTTTTCGTCAGATGATTAGAGTTGGATGGGTCTAGGAGTTGGGAAGTCGTCCAAGCAGGTTTACTGTAGAACAGCAGCAGTAGATGGTTAGTGAAGAAGTCCAACGTTGATAGCCAGAAGTTGAAGATTAAATCCAAGTAGATTAGAATTCCGTTGAAGATTTTGGCCAATCGGATTGCCTGCAGAATTGTGACTATGTCAATCCGATTGCCGGCTCGAAATCGTGTAGACCAATCTACAGGCAGGAAATTTTGGGCGCCAAATGTGTCGCAAGTAGGTCGATCCGGCTGCATGAGCTGCCCGAGTTCTGTTGGTGAGAACTTCTCCGTTTTACGCGCCGATCCTGAAGCCGTTATGCAATACAGGATCAGCGAGTACCCGCAGGGTTTCGCCAACATCGGTATCCATGGTGGGTTAGGGCGAGTCTAGTCGTGGTCCATCGTAGGTGCCTCATGTCGTCTAATGCGGGGACTTGCAGTGGCATGGGGTAGCTCGCTGGTACAACATCAGATTTTCAGTAGAAGCTTTAATCGTCCATCTTTAGGGCCACGTAAAAACAGGATAAAAACATATGTACAACATGTTTGAGGCGATGTCCAAGCCTCCGCGTGGCTCTACACTGTATATAGCGCTATACAGTGCAGGGCGGATGATCCCAGACAGCAGAACGCCTTGCGGAGTCACTTTGTCCCAGACTTCAAACGCAAGACGTCCTGCCTGTTCGATGGTCTGAACTGAGATGATGATGAATATTTATTTGGCAGAAATAGTGCCCTTTATATTCGAAAAGTTTAGTGCAGTTTTACGGGTAGGTATAAAACAAAACGCGGACTGGTATTTTGCGGACCATGTAAATAGATGGGACAAATAATACAAATAATTTGGGTAGCAAATATTAAAGTTAAACAAAATAAGTATGTGGTGTATGGTAATGGTCATTTGAAAATATATTTGCATGAAAATAAATCGTCAACTGCCAGTTGTAATTAGGTTCAATTGATGTTTAAAGCAAAATAATTTACAAAAGTAAAGTTTTTCGCGCTATGATTTAGTGACAATGATTGTTTGAATGTAATCAGAGATGAAAAAGAACTTTAATCCCTGTTTTAATTAAAGGTTAATTTTGAGATAATGTTCCAACTACTGTCTTCAAAAGAACGTTGTTTGCATTTATCTAATTTACTTTAAAGTCTTACAATTATACTAACAAACATCCGTGGATTCAGTAATTAATATTCGAACCAGATGTAAGATGTTGATCACACTTTCATGAAATAACGTTTGATCTTATATATTTCATTTTATTAGATACTGGGACCATACGCCGTACGACATGGGGAATACATTAAAGAAGGACAACTCCATGTCCACCGCCATATGCATGCCATCTTCGGGATGGTTAAAATTGTGTGCTGTTGATTTTATGAATATTGAGTTCTGCTCAACCCGGGGCTAGAGGGCGTGAGCGATAGCTAGCATATTTCACGACCACTCAGAGACTGCAATATTTCGTATGTGTCGTGCTCGGCCGTTTCCAAAGGTCCATTATCATACTCTCTTTTATATTTATTTCAATATTTTTGATATCAAACAGTTATTTTCACTCATTTCTACAACATTTTCATTGGTGCCCTGTCATTGCTCATTGTATTATAATATCTTTAAATATTAAATGATCGCTTATATTTATTTCAATATTTTTGATATCAAACAGTTATTTTCACTCATTTCTACAACATTTTCATTGGTGCCCTGTCATTGCTCATTGTATTATAATATCTTTAAATATTAAATGATCGCTAAGGTACCTTCCATTCTATATAAATTAAAGCAAGCATCGTGTTTGTGTAGAAATAGTGTTAATTGTTTTAATCACTTATACATGTTGATTTGATTTGATTTTGTGTGTGATTTATAACAGAAAAATGCCGTGTGAGTTCTACGAAGAACGTTTAATTTAATAATCATTATCAATAAGGGCATCAATAATAACAGTCAGTGTTCTCTAGACATGGACGATTGTGATTTATAATTTATACGTGTAAATAAATAAAAGCAACAATGTCTCTTATTATCGGACACAGTCAAGTAAAGTACGTCTCGGACTATATTAGGGATGATAGAATAGTGATTTTGTGTTTCCCGGGATATCAGATTAGCGATCTGAAAAATGAAAAGTCAGTGATGGAATTGTATAGGTTATTTAGAGCCGCCCCAGAGAGAGGTTCTTTAACGTGCTCGGAGGATAGACCGATACACGGGACCCCCCGGTTTACGTCCCCATCCGACGGACGGGGCTAAGGGAAAGTGTCTTGCCCAAGAACACACCGACGGAACTCAGTGGCACCACGGAGGATTGAACTCTTTGACAAATGATTAATGGTCATATACCACTATTGCATTTTACATAGGGTTACAGTATTGCCTTTTGGCCCTAAAACACATTTTGCATTCCCAAGGGAACCTTTTAGGCTACTTTATTTTCAAGAACTATCCTAGACACACTTAAAAAGTGAAAACAATTGGGGGTTTTGTAATGCTTTCACCTACTTTCGGTTTGATGAAGGTGCAAATAAATGTGAATTTCTGACAATTTACTATACCTGCAATTTTCTCAATAAAATAGCCCAGATGCGAGAACAAATACAGTCTGATTTTTTTTTATCACCTACACATATTATTTTGACATTTAATGTACATCAGTTATTCTACCCAATCAGAAAATAGCTCTTTCGAAAAAGATATACCCTAATACACCCTATACTTTTTTCAGCCAATCAGTAGCCCAAAAAAAATAGTGGTTTGTGACCATTATAATGAGAAGATGGCTCCATGAATTTCGCATTGCATTATTCTCGTTGAAAGACTAGAGTTATTCAAATTCAAAATGGCTATGCAGCTACTGTTACGTCAGAGTTACATGTTGCCACTATTGCAGGGGCATTGGGACCCTGGTGAGAACCAGAATAAGTGGTTTTGTGGTGCACCCAAACGCACCATTTCGTTTTAGTAAAAAGGAATTTCTCGAGCAGCAGGATTAAAACCTTGTGGTAGGTTTGTTTAGTTATTGTGCATGAGTTATTCAATTTCAAAATGGCAAGCAAAGCGAGTTTCAATTTGTGGTTCCAGGACATTCAGGAGAAGGAAAGATTATACAAGGCAATGAAAATTAAAGAGTGCATTATATGCAGGTTTTTTTGTAAAATATTTAACGGATGTTCGCGGTGTAACAAGGAACTATGCAGCTACTGTTACGTCAGAGTTACATGTTGCCCCTATTGCAGGGGCATTGGGACCCTGGTGCGAACCAGAATAAGTTGTTTTGTGGTGCACCCAAACGCACCATTTCGTTTTAGTAAAAAGGAATTTCTCGAGCAGCAGGATTAAAACCTTGTGGTAGGTTTGTTTAGTTATTGTGCATGAGTTATTTAAATTCAAAATGACAAGCAAAGCGAGTTTCAATTTGTGGTTCCAGGACATTCAGGAGAAGGAAAGATTATACAAGGCAATGAAAATTAAAGAGTGCATTATATGCAGTTTTTTTTGTAAATTATTTAACAGATGTTCGCGGTGTAACAAGGAACTATGCAGCTACTGTTACGTCAGAGTTACATGTTGCCCCTATTGCAGGGGCATTGGGACCCTGGTGCGAACCAGAATAAGTGGTTTTGTGGTGCACCCAAACAAAAAAGGAATTTCTCGAGCAGCAGGATTAAAACCTTGTGGTAGGTTTGTTTAGTTATTGTGCATGAGTTATTCAATTTCAAAATGGCAAGCAAAGCGAGTTTCAATTTGTGGTTCCAGGACATTCAGGAGAAGGAAAGATTATACAAGGCAATGAAAATTAAAGAGTGCATTATATGCAGGGTTTTTTGTAAAATATTTAACAGATGTTCGCGGTGTAACAAGGAACTATGCAGCTACTGTAACATGTTGCCCCTATTGCAGGGGCATTGGGACCCTGGTGCGAACCAGAATAAGTGGTTTTGTGGTGCACCCAAACGCACCATTTCGTTTTAGTAAAAAGGAATTTTTCGAGCAGCAGGATTAAAACCTTGTGGTAGGTTTGTTTAGTTATTGTGCATGAGTTATTCAATTTCAAAATGGCAAGCAAAGCGAGTTTCAATTTGTGGTTCCAGGACATTCAGGAGAAGGAAAGATTATACAAGAGTCAGAGTTACAAAGATTATACAAGAGTCAGAGTTACATGTTGCCTGGGCATTGGGACCCTGGTGCGAACCAGAATAAGTGGTTTTGTGGTGCACTCAAACGCACCATTTCGTTTTAGTAAAAAGGAATTTCTCGAGCAGCAGGATTAAAACCTTGTGGTAGGTTTGTTTAGTTATTGTGCATGAGTTATTCAAATTCAAAATGGCAAGCAAAGCGAGTTTCAATTTGTGGTTCCAGGACATTCAGGAGAAGGAAAGATTATACAAGAGTCAGAGTTACATGTTGCCCCTATTGTAGGGGCATTGGGACCCTGGTGCGAACCAGAATAAGTGGTTTTGTGGTTCAAACGCACCATTTCGTTTTAGTAAAAAGGAATTTCTCGAGCAGCAGGATTAAAACCTTGTGGTAGGTTTGTTTAGTTATTGTGCATGAGTTATTCAAATTCAAAATGGCAAGCAAAGCGAGTTTCAATTTGTGGTTCCAGGACATTCAGGAGAAGGAAAGATTATACAAGGCAATGAAAATTAAAGAGTGCATTATATGCAGGTTTTTTTGTAAAATATTTAACGGATGTTCGCGGTGTAACAAGGAACTATGCAGCTACTGTGGCCGGTACGATGGATAGAGCGGAGGCTAGAGCGGATAGGAGGAGTGATGTACAGCCAGTCTCAATACAGCCGGCGGTCTCAAAACGGTAAGACCCTGGTGCGAACCAGAATAAGTGGTTTTGTGGTGCACCCAAACGCACCATTTCGTTTTAGTAAAAAGGAATTTCTCGAGCAGCAGGATTAAAACCTTGTGGTAGGTTTGTTTAGTTATTGTGCATGAGTTATTCAATTTCAAAATGGCAAGCAAAGCGAGTTTCAATTTGTGGTTCCAGGACATTCAGGAGAAGGAAAGATTATACAAGGCCATTCAGGAGAAGGAAAGATAATACATGGCAATGAAAATTAAAGAGTGCATTATATGCAGGGTTTTTTGTAAAATATTTAACGGATGTTCGCGGTGTAACAAGGAACTATGCAGCTTCTGTTACGTCAGAGTTACATGTTGCCCCTATTGCAGGGGCATTGGGACCCTGGGGCATTGGGACCCTGGTGCGAACCAGAATAAGTGGTTTTGTGGTGCACCCAAACGCACCATTTCGTTTTAGTAAAAAGGAATTTCTCGAGCAGCAGGATTAAAACCTTGTGGTAGGTTTGTTTAGTTATTGTGCATGAGTTATTCAATTTCAAAATGGCAAGCAAAGCGAGTTTCAATTTGTGGTTCCAGGACATTCAGGAGAAGGAAAGATTATACAAGGCAAAGAAAATTAAAGAGTGCATTATATGCAGGTTTTTTTGTAAAATATGAAAATTAAAGAGTGCATTATATGCAGGTTTTTTTGTAAAATATTTAACGGATGTTCGCGGTGTAACAAGGAACTATGCAGCTACTGTTACGTCAGAGTTACATGTTGCCCCTATTGCAGGGGCATTGGGACCCTGGTGCGAACCAGAATAAGTGGTTTTGTGGTGCACTCAAACGCACCATTTCGTTTTAGTAAAAAGGAATTTTTCGTACAGCAGGATTAAAACCTTGTGGTAGGTTTGTTTAGTTATTGTGCACGAGTTATTCAAATTCAAAATGGCAAGCAAAGCGAGTTTCAATTTGTGGTTCCAGGACATTCAGGAGAAGGAAAGATTATACAAGGCAATGAAATTAAAGAGTGCATTATATGCAGGTTTTTTTGTAAAATATTTAACGGATGTTCGCGGTGTAACAAGAAACTATGCAGCTACTGTTACGTCAGAGTTACATGTTGCCCCTATTGCAGGGGCATTGGGACCCTGGTGCGAACCAGAATAAGTGGTTTTGTGGTGCACTCAAACGCACCATTTCGTTTTAGTAAAAAGGAATTTTTCGAGCAGCAGGATTAAAACCTTGTGGTAGGTTTGTTTAGTTATTGTGCATGAGTTATTCAAATTCAAAATGGCAAGCAAAGCGAGTTTCAATTTGTGGTTCCAGGACATTCAGGAGAAGGAAAGATTATACAAGGCAATGAAAATTTAAGATTGCAGGGGCATTGGGACCCTGGTGCGAACCAGAATAAGTGGTTTTGTGGTGCACCCAAATGCACCATTTCGTTTTAGTAAAACAAAATCTCGAGCAGCAGGATTAAAACCTTGTGGTAGGTTTGTTTAGTTATTGTGCATGAGTTATTCAAATTCAAAATGGCAAGCAAAGCGAGTTTCAATTTGTGGTTCCAGGACATTCAGGAGAAGGAAAGATTATACAAGGCAATGAAAATTAAAGAGTGCATTATATGCAGGTTTTTTTGTAAAATATTTAACGGATGTTCGCGGTGTAACAAGGAACTATGCAGCTACTGTTACATGTTGCCCCTATTGCAGGGGCATTGGGACCCTGGTGCGAACCAGAATAAGTGGTTTTGTGGTGCACCCAAACGCACCATTTCGTTTTAGTAAAAAAAAATCTCGAGCAGCAGGATTAAAACCTTGTGGTAGGTTTGTTTAGTTATTGTGCATGAGTTATTCAAATTCAAAATGGCAAGCAAAGCGAGTTTCAATTTGTGGTTCCAAGACATTCAGGAGAAGGAAAGATTATACAAGGCAATGAAAATTAAAGAGTGCATTATATGCAGGGTTTTTTGTAAAATATTTAACGGATGTTCGCGGTGTAACAAGGAACTATGCAGCTACTGTTACGTCAAGAGTTACATGTTGCCCCTATTGCAGGGGCATTGGGACCCTGGTGCGAACCAGAATAAGTGGTTTTGTGGTGCACTCAAACGCACCATTTCGTTTTAGTAAAAAGGAATTTCTCGAGCAGCAGGATTAAAACCTTGTGGTAAGTTTGTTTAGTTATTGTGCACGAGTTATTCAAATTCAAAATGGCAAGCAAAGCGAGTTTCAATTTGTGGTTCCAGGACATTCAGGAGAAGGAAAGATTATACAAGGCAATGAAAATTAAAGATTGCAGGGTCATTGGGACCCTGGTGCGAACCAGAATAAGAGTTTTGTGGTGCACCCAAACGCACCATTTCGTTTTAGTAAAAAAAAATCTCGAGCAGCAGGATTAAAACCTTGTGGTAGGTTTGTTTAGTTATTGTGCAGGAGTTATTCAAATTCAAAATGGCAAGCAAAGCGAATTTCAATTTGTGGTTCCAGGACATTCAGGAGAAGGAAAGATTATACAAGGCAATGAAAATTAAAGAGTGCATTATATGCAGGTTTTTTTGTAAAATATTTAACGGATGTTCGCGGTGTAACAAGGAACTATGCAGCTACTGTGAACCAGAATAAGTGGTTTTGTGGTGCACTCAAACGCACCATTTCGTTTTAGTAAAAAGGAATTTCTCGAGCAGCAGGATTAAAACCTTGTGGTAGGTTTGTTTAGTTATTGTGCATGAGTTATTAAAATTCAAAATGGCAAGCAAAGCGAGTTTCAATTTGTGGTTCCAGGACATTCAGGAGAAGGAAAGATTATACAAGGCAATGAAAATTAAAGAGTGCATTATATGCAGGTTTTTTTGTAAAATATTTAACGGATGTTCGCGGTGTAACAAGGAACTATGCAGCTACTGTTACATGTTGCCCCTATTGCAGGGGCATTGGGACCCTGGTGCGAACCAGAATAAGTGGTTTTGTGACCATTTCGTTTTAGTAAAAAAAATTCTCGAGCAGCAGGATTAAAACCTTGTGGTAGGTTTGTTTAGTTATTGTGCATGAGTTATTCAAATTCAAAATGGCAAGCAAAGCGGTTTCAATTTGTGGTTCCAGGACATTCAGGAGAAGGAAAGATTATACAAGGCAATAAAAATTAAAGAGTGCATTATATGCAGTTTTTTTTGTAAAATATTTAACGGATGTTCGCGGTTAACAAGGAACTATGCAGCTACTGTTACATGTTGCCCCTATTGCAGGGGCATTGGGACCCTGGCGCGAACCAGAATAAGTGGTTTTGTGGTGCACCCAAACGCACCATTTCGTTTTAGTAAAAAAAAATCTCGAGCAGCAGGATTAAAACCTTGTGGTAGGTTTGTTTAGTTATTGTGCATGAGTTATTCAAATTCAAAATGGCAAGCAAAGCGAGTTTCAATTTGTGGTTCCAGGACATTCAGGAGAAGGAAAGATTATACAAGGCAATGAAAATTAAAGAGTGCATTATATGCAGGTTTTTTTGTAAAATATTTAACGGATGTTCGCGGTGTAACAAGGAACTATGCAGCTACTGTTACGTCAGAGTTACATGTTGCCCTTGCAGGGGCATTGGGACCCTGGTGCGAACCAGAATAAGTGGTTTTGTGGTGCACCCAAACGCACCATTTCGTTTTAGTAAAAAGGAATTTCTCGAGCAGCAGGATTAAAACCTTGTGGTAGGTTTGTTTAGTTATTGTGCATTTTTACTCCTAGAATGTGTTTACAAAACTTGAGACGAATTCTCTCTATCTCTTTCGATTTTATGAAACCTCGGACTTCACAGCCGTAATTGAGTATTGATGAGACGAAAGCATCAAATAATTGAAGGGATGTTTTAGGTTTTAGTTCAGTTTTTCTTATGTTTGCAGTTAAAAGACGTATTGACCGCTTGGGATTTGTCCAATAAACTCCATTCAATTAAACCGTTGTTCTTCTAGTAGACACATTCGTTTGCACCTTTAACGGTCAAACACAGATTGCTGGAATGTGTAGACTTTGATCCTATGCGTCAAAGGTACTACAATGTTAATACTATGACTTGAGTTATTTAATACTATAGATTTTGGTCTAGTTTTAGATTTCCTTAAGGAAGTCAGACTATGTAAATCATTATAATATGTTCTTGTGTATAATTACTTTTTTATATACCCGTTTTCGGGCATTTGTTGATTTACATATATACTTTGTATTACTACCATATCATCCCTTATTTTTTAATAGTTTTATCTTGATATATTTGCATTAATTTTTAATTAATCCTTCATTTCTTCATCTTTCGTCAGTTTTTGCGCACATATGACCTATTTATGTGTCGGCGTGCCGTAAAACACCATTCATTCTGATGGTATATACTAGCTATATAATTTATTATTCTCTGAAAAATCAAGCTGCGCTGTTCTCCGACAGCTCTTGTTTAACTCCGCCGTTACTGGTCCGATATGGCTGGTTTTCAAACTTGTTTGAGCTTGCAATAACATTAACATTCTGATAAATGTTGGTAAAGATCGGATGAACAATGAATGAATGAATGAATGAATGAATGGTGTTTTACGGCACGTCGACACATAAATAGGTCATATTGTGCTCAAATATTTATGAAAAATGAAGTATTAATTAAAAATTAATGTAAACATATAAAGATAAAACTATTAAACAAGAGGTCAATGACCTTGAAGCTCTACTGATTGATTTTGATTTCAGGAAGTAGTCTCTACAAACTTGTTTTTTGAAAATCTATTTTTAGCCGTGGCGGCCATCCTGAATTTCCAGCCGACCTTAAATTTTGCTAGGATCAATTAGACATCAAGAGCAACATTCCTGTGAAGTTTCATGAAAATCAGTCAAGTAGTTTCAGAGGAGTAGTCGCTACAAGTTTTCATTAATAACTCTATGTAAACAAAGGTTTTCAGAAGAAGAATTTTTTGACAAAGTTTCTGCCAAAGTGTTTGTAATATCTTTGACAGATGTTATATCTCAATTATCTGTTTTAAGATGATTTACAGAACTAGAATTACCTTTACCACTTATTTTCCGGACCATGTCCCATGTCTTCTTAAGAGATGAGCGAGAATTCAGCCTAGAGACGCAAGATCTCCAGGATTTCCTCTTGCTATCCTTATTAGTACGACGGGCTTTCGCACAGAAAACTCTAAAGTTATCTAAATTTGTTTGAGTTGGCCGCAAGTTAAAATTATTTAATGCAGCTTTACGATCGCTGACTGCCTTTTTGCAGTCATCGTCGTACCATGGTTTATGTGGGCGTTTAGGATTTTCCGAGGTTTTTGGAATGGTTTGATCAGCTATATCATGAAGAGTTTTGGTAAAAAGAGCAGTTGCGTCTTCGACATCCTCGAAAACGGAAGGCTTTAAGTGCTCCTCGCAAAGAGATTGAAACGTAGTCCAATCAGCTTTGCGAAGTTTCCATCGTTGCATTTTTTCGAGAAGTGGAGGGCCGATATTTTCAAGAAATATGGGGAAGTGGTCACTTCCACAGAGGTCGTCTCCAACACTCCACGAAAAATCCATCAAAAGCGTTGGATCGCATATTGTTAAATCAATGGAAGAATGAGAGCCTGTAGCAGGATGTAAATAAGTATGTGACTTGTTATTAAAAAGACATAAATTGTTTTTGGCTAAGAAATCCTCAATTTTTTTGCCTTCATCGTTTATATATTCAGGTGCGCCTTTTGGGGATCTTCAAAAAAAAATCCTCCTGGGTCTCAGAAACAATATGTCGAATGCACGGGGGCGAGGCATGATAACTGAATTATGTGACAAACTTTTTCCCCCGTGCATGGTTACTTCCATGGGAGGAGGAGCCACGATTTTACAACCCCAGATGTAGTTGTGTGCATCGCCCAAGAGTATAAAAGGTGATGGCAATTGTGCAACTAGGTGATTGAGATATTTAGGGTCTAGTGAAGAACTAGGTGGTAAATATAAGGAACATATTGTTATGACTCTGTGCATAGTAACACTGACCGCAATGGCTTGCAAATTTGTTTTCAACGCAACAGGTCTGTGAGGAATGTTTCGATTAACGATTATCGAAACTCCCACCAGTCGCCTTGTCGCCGGTATCACAAATATGATTGTATAGCGAGTATTGATAAAAGATACCTTATCACTTGTCTTCAAGAATGTTTCTTGAAGACAAAAGGCAATAGAGTTGTGTTCATTTAAAATTAAGCTGATTTCAAACCTCGACAATTCCATTGAATGATCTTATTAGTTTTACCCATTATTGAACGTTTAGGCGACTTTTAATTTTATTTTTAGTTTTGGCCTTAGATTTAGGAGAGGTCTTAGGAGACTCAAGCAGCGACATCTCCACTGATGAATCCTCCTCCCTGGAAGAAGTCAGCTGAAGTGGCACCTCAACTAACTTTTCATGCGAGGATGGAAGTGGCAGTGCAGCTGCCGGCTCTGAAATGTCCATGAGCTGTTCGAATTTGTTATGCAGCTCAATAGGGCCGTTAGACACGTTTGGCTGCTCCTTGTGCTCCCTAGTTGGAGAAGCACTAGATTGTCCAACTTCCTTGACTGGGGAACTACTAAACTTCACAGGCTTAGAAGAACCCCCTATCCAATTCTGAGAAACTGACATGCTCTTGACATTGCCAGTTTTGTGTTTGATTTAAATGTAAAAGTTGGATTAGGTGAAAAGTTTAATTTTGATTTGTTAAGTTGTATTTGTTGATTTTTGTTTGGATTTGATACTGAGGAAGTATTCCTTGTATTTTGAATTTCTGACTGTGGTTCGTATTGCGTACTTGCATCCCTGCATTCGGTGTGTGTTGCTTTTGTTTAGAGAATAGATGCGTAAGAGGTCGGACTTGAAATTTTATATTTTTTTTCAATTAATTTTCTTGCTTCTGGAAAGGGAATGTTTTGTGTATAATTAACTGTTATGATTTCCTTTTCTTTTTTACATTTTTCACATAATTTTGAATTTGCGTGATGTCCCAGACCGCAGTTGGTACATTTGAGGTCGTTAGGACAATCGGATTCGTTGTTTGAATGCAGACTCGCCACATTTACCACAACGTTCTTCTTTAGTACACCTGGAGTTGTGGTGCCCAAAGCCTTGGCAGTTGTAGCAACGTAACGGGTTTGGAATGTAGGCGTCAACATGCAATTGCAGATATGCCACCTTTATTGTTTTTGGTAAGACGGGTGTTGCAAATGTGAGTATGATAGTATTTGTACTAATAATTTTGTCATTCCTCTTGATGGTTATTCGGCGAGCTGCAGTTACCAACTGTGGCGCAAGCTCGTGAATACGTTTGTCTTCAGGTACTCCGGAGAGATCCGGGCACCTGATGACACCTTTGGAGATGTTCATAGAGGAGGAGTGAGGGTAGCATTTGACTTTTGTGTTTAAAATTTGTGTCATTGTTAGTAAATTATCGGAGTGAGATTTTTTTTCCGTTTCAATAAGAATAGTTTTGTTTTTTAATTTTTTAATTTGTTTGACATGTCCTGCAATGGAATGGACAGTTTTCTCGATAATAAAAGGTGATATATCTGCAACAGGCCTTTCCCCGTTTTCCGATTCAATGATGAGAAAACGAGGAAAGGACTCGTTGGTCACTGGTTTCTCAGCATCAGATTCATGTTCTCTTTTTTTGCGTTTGTTTGTAGTTTGTGCGTTTTGTGATGCCATGATGGGCGTTAAGTATTCATCTTCCACGCTTCTCACCCACCTCGGAGTCCAACAAGGGGACATTTGCTGTGGATATCCAACAGCAAAATGCCAAGAATACGTAGAAGGTATACTCATATAAAGCTAACGCATCAGACCCCCCAGCGGACATAACCCCTTAACTAAAAAGTCAAAGAGCCGCACTTATGTTCCGCTTAAAAAGTGGCACGGGTATAGCCATATAGCGTTTTGAAATACATGATTAGCCCGTGCGCCACCGCCATAAAATACCCTATGTATATAATGTTTAAAGTAGAACAATATAAAAGGTAAGTAGGATACAGTGTACTAGTACTGTCTGAATAATAAGGTCGGATCTCTTATAGCTGGCGTGACGAACCGATTGATCAGATCGGGCCAAATCTGACCGCCCGTCTAGTTGAAGTCCGGACCAAAGTGGTGCGTTGCAACGTGGAGATAACTACCAGATCTCCACTCAACCATCAGGATTCCCTTCTCCAACGACACGGGTCGCCACCCACGGTCAACAGGTGAGTTACATTTCGGGGGGGTTCTACCCCTCTGCCAAGTAACGAGCAGTCGGTTAATTCTTATCACCCCACCACCGACTGGGGGGGTGTAATGGATCTAAATGGTCCAATAAATGTCCTTTTCGTATCATGTCATTTAGCGTGTTTAAGTATGCCCTTTTCGTACAACGGCATTTGTTACATACGTGATAAAATAAGTTTAATAAGATACTTATTGTTCGAGTTTCTTTGAAAAGCACACATTTTTTTATTACTTTTATTGATGAAAAACAAAGTTACATGAAACAATTCACTATATTACATAAACATATTTTAATAAATAAAACGGGCCCTTTTCGTAGCTGATAATTGTCGCTATACATACGTATTTCTGAGGAATTAAGACTTTCTTTTATTTAGTATATTCTTATTATATTCTTAGTATTACACATTCTTCACATTTAAATCACCAAAACCAAACAATATTGATGCACTTTGTATAAAACGGGCCCTTTTCGTAGCTGATAATTGTCGCTATACATACGTATTTTTGAGGAATTAAGACTTTCTTTCATCTTTTATTTAGTATATTCTTATTTTATTCTTAGTATAATTACACATTCTTCACATTTAAATCACCAAACTCAAACAATATTGATGCACTTTGCATAAAACAGGCCCTTTTCGTAGCTTGAATCCCCTTTTCGCTTTTCAGTCCTACCCATTCATATGCGATATATCAGTGTCTGAGTCTCAAGAGTCTGACTGAGGTCCTGGTCCATTTCTAGAACGTTTAGAACCAGAAACTAAAGTTGGAGTATCGGTAGTGTGTGCGTTTTCCAGTCCCATTATGAGGAATTTGTATTCATTCTTCACGATTCCCACCCACCTCGGATGCGGACATTGCGTAAACTAATTTGAAAATTTTACTTTTTGATCTTAATAAGCGTTTTAAGAATCCTAAAAATATATTGCGCCAGCCGTCTTCAAATTCACAACAAATTCCTTATTTAAAGGCATTTTACTACGAAATAAACGACTGATTAGGTTCTGAAAGACTTCCCGTAACAAGAGAAGTTTAAATTAAATATACATATGCTTATAAACACCGTCTAATACAGAATAAAAAGTTGACGAAATACGACAAACATGTCGAGCGACAATATATTTAGGTCAAAGGTAGTGGTAGTTGAGTTGCTTTCACTTTTTGACAATTTACCAAAACATAAATAGATTCAAAATTTCAATAAAACCATGCAATTATACATATCACACATAAAGTAAGCTACTTTTATATACACACAACAAAGTAGAATATTGGAATAATTCGTATGTGTGTGTGTGTAGTTCGAAGGTTTAAAGACCGTCCGCCAACTAACACGACAAGTTTCCCTGCCGCGATGGGCACAATAGAGTCTGGTCTGTGAATAATTCGTATGATGATTTCTAAGGTTTAAAGTCCCTCTACCATATGAGCCCCCGGGAAGAATCCCCTGTTGGCTCGGCATTATGTCTGGACTATTGCGTGAGTGATTGTGTGTAGTGCTATGTATCTATCTACAGTCTACTTGAAGCAGATATAGAGCTGCCACACTGGAATACCACGCCGTAGTACGTGATACCCCACCCAGACACATTATTCTGACACCGGGTTGACCAGACGGTTTTTGACCAGACGTAGTACTACCCATTATTTGCTTGTCAGGCATGGGTTACAAGTAACTACTCCATTTTTAAAGTCTTTGGTATTACAAAGTAAAACTCTTATATAAAGCTTTTGTTATTGCAGAAGCTATTCACTTCGTTACTATAAATAGAATGTGTACTGCTTGACAATTGAACAGTTTATACATCGACATATTTTATGCACATATTATAGTCCTAACCATTCCATGGATGTATTTGTGTGTGTACTTACGTGTATGTGCACATGTAAGTATGGGTTTGTATATATATATATATATATATATATATATATATATATATATATATATATATGCATATCCATTCCAGGGGCGGATCCAGGATTTCAGCTTAGGGGGGGCGTAAAATTTAGTCAATTTTCGGGTCCGTCTCTAGCCTCATAAAACGGTTGCAGTAGTGCATTGATAGGATAAAAAAGTCCGTTTTCAAATAAAATGATTTAACAATGTGTTAATTAAACCACTCATTAGCCATTATGCGTCGAGCGAGCGAGAACATTTTTTATACTGAGGGCGTGCATCGAAATTGTTTGATATTGTATCTACAGTAACATGGACATACATGTATGAATAAAAAAAGTCCGTTTTCAAATAAAAGGATTTAACAATGTGTTAATTAAACGACTCATTAGCCATTATGTGTCGAGCGAGCGAAACGAGCAAGAATTTTTTTTATACTGAGGGCGTGCAACCAAATTGTTTGATATTTTATGTACAATAGTGAATGAATGAATGGTGTTTTACGGCACGTCGACACATAAATAGGTCATATTGTGCGCAAAAAAATGATGAAAATGAAGAATTAATTAAAAATTAATGTAAATATATAAAGATAAAATTATTAAAAAATAAGGGATGATAAGGTGTAATATAAAGTATGTATGTAAATCAACAAATGTCCGTCAACGGGTATATAAACAAGTATAAATATATAAGAACACATTACAATGATTTATATAGTCTGATCTCTTTGAGGAAATCTAAAACAAGAATAAAATCTACAGTATCATATAACTCTTTCATAGTATTAACATTGTAGTACCTTTGACGCATAGGATCAAAGTCTACACATTCCAATAAGATGTGTTTGACCGTTAACGGTGCAAAGCAGGGTATACATTCTGGTAATTGCTCACCTCTAATAAATATGAATGAGTATAACGTGTATGCCCTATCCTGCACCGGGCTAGTATAACTTCCTCTCGACGAATGGGTCTAGTAGAAGAACGCCATTCTCCGAGTAACGGTTTAATTGAATGGAGTTTATTGTTAAAGGACAAATCCCAAGCGGTTTGCCAAGAGTTACGAATATATGTGTTAATACAACTTTTAAAATCAGTATAAGGTAATTTGGTATTAGATATAGGTTAATCTAATGCTGCCTTAGCAGCACTATCAGCTCTATCATTACCACGTATTCCTACATGGCTTGGAAGCCAGCAGAAAATAATAACATTATCAATTATAAGAGAATTGTATTTTTCTAAAAGTTGAAGCACAACTGGGTTATCATGTTTCATATTACCCAGTGCTTGAAGAGATGAAAGGGAATCAGAAAAGATTACGAAATGGTCATCATCAGATTCCTGAATATAATTTAAGGCAAGTTCAATTGCCTTAAGTTCAGCTGAAAAGATAGAAGCCTTGTCAGGCAGGCGGCTCTTTATGCTGTGTTTGTGAACAGCTGCTGCAGCTACCTTATCTCCATCTTTAGAGCCATCTGTGTAGATATGTTGAAAGTCACTGTATTTCGATATAATTTCATTAAATTTGCTTTGAAAGACAGTAGGGTCTGTACTGGATTTGTTATTATTACAAAGATCAAAAATAATTGTTGGAGTTTCCAAAGTCCACGGTGGAATTTGTGGTACTTTGTACTTGGCAATCAAATTTAGGTCGATTTCAGTGTCTCTTAATTTTGGTTTAATACGAAGACCAAATGGTCGAATGGCCTTCGGTTTTCGATCAAAAAGAGGTTCACAACTAGGATGAAAAACGTTATCGAAAGTTGGGTTTGAAGGGTTAGACTTTAATTTAATGGCGTATTGAAGAGCTAATTTGTCTCGTCTATGAGACAGTGATGGTTCATTGGCTTCAACATATAGACTTTCGGCTGGTGATGTACGAAAGGCACCTAAGGCGAGTCGTAATCCTTGATTATGTATAGGGTCGAGCATCTGCAAGTACGACTTGCGAGTCGATCCATATACTACTGAGCCGTAGTCCAGCTTGGATCTGATAAGAGATCTGTGAAGTCGCAAGAGGACTTTTCGATCTGCTCCCCAATTAGTGTTTGCAACAACTTTAAGTAAGTTAAGAGCTTTAAGGCATTTGGCCTTCAAGTATTTAAGGTGTGGTATAAACGTTAATTTACGGTCGAAAATAAGACCAAGGAATTTTGTCTCATCCACTACTGGTATTGGTGACCCGTCCAGTGTTAGATGAGGGTCTTCATGATGTTTACGAAGTTGACAAAAGTGCATACAATTAGTTTTAGATTTAGAAAATTTAAAACCATTTTCATCAGACCAGGTCTGAAGTTTATTGAGACATTGTTGTAATTGTCTCTCGATAGTATTCATGTTTTTTGCACGATAACATATAACAAAGTCGTCAACATATAGCGAACAATCCACACCTGGATTGATGCATTTTACTATGCTGTTAATCTTTATATTAAAAAGTGTGACAGATAGTATGCTGCCCTGTGGAACACCCATCTCCTGTTCATGAATATCAGAGAGGGTTGAACCCATTCGGACACGAAACTGTCTATCATCTAAGAATTTCTCTATAAAAATGGGTAATCGGCCTCTAAGACCAATGTCATGTAGATCAATAATATGGACATACATGTATGAATAAAAAAAGTCTGTTTTCAAATAAAAAGATTTAACAGTGTTTTAATTAAACCACTCATTAGCCATTATGCGTCGAGCGAGCGAGAACATTTTTTATACTGAGGGCGTGCATCGAAATTGTTTGATATTTTATCTACAGTAACATGGACATACATGTATGAATAAAAAAAGTCCGTTTTCAAATAAATGGATTTAACAATGTGTTAATTAAACCACTCATTCATTAGCCATTATGCGTCGAGCGAGCGAAGCGAGCAAGATTTTTTTTTATACCGAGGGCATGCAACGAAATTGTTTGATATTTTATGTACAATAATATGGACATACATGTATGAATAAAAAAAGTCCGTTTTCAAATAAAAAGATTTAACAATGTTTTAATTAAACAACTCATTAGCCATTATGCGTCGAGCGAGCGAGAACATTTTTTATACTGAGGGCGTGCATCGAAATTGTTTGATATTTTATCTACAGTAACATGGACATACATGTATGAATAAAAAAGTCCGTTTTCAAATAAAATGATTTAACAATTTAATGTGTTAATTAAACCACTCATTAGCCATTATGCGTCGAGCGAGCGAAGCGAGCGAAAAAAAAAAATACCGAGGGCGTGCAACGAAATTGTTTGATATTTTATCTACAGTATTAAACATGGACATACATGTATGATCCGGAATTTTTAGGAGGGGGCATTTTATCTACAGTAACATGGACATACATGTATGATCCGGAATTTTTAGGAGGGGGCGCCCCCCCTGGATCCGCTAGTGTATTCACTCTATGGTTCGATTTCTACTTCATTAAAGTCTGGTTCAACTTCTACTTAATTACTGCCTATTTTAAATGCTACTTCACTATTGTCTGGTTTGACTTCTACTTAATTTACTGTCTGGTTGGATTTCTACTTCTTCACTGTCTGGTTGGATTTCTATTTCATTAACCTCTGGTTGGACTTCTATTTTTTCACTGGCTGGTTGGATTTCTACTTAATTTTACTGTTTGATTGGATTTCTACTTCATTAATGTCTGATTGGATTTCGCTACTTCAATACTGTCTACTTGGATTTCGCTAGTTCATTAATGTCTAGTTGTATTTCTACTTTATTACTGTCAGATTGGACGTTTACTTCTTCAATGTAGGGTTAGAGTCTCCTTCTTCACTTTCTGATTAGAATGCTACTTTATTACTGTCCGATTGAACTTCGAGCATATTTGTGTTTTACTTATATTGCCTATTGATGCTGCCTTGTTGGTTGGAGATTAGATCATGACGGGGATTTCTTTATTTACACTGTCCTGTTTTAATGGGTTGACAGTAGGGTAAGTGTAAAGTTTGATGCACCCTAGAAGCGGTTTAAACCCCCAGTGGCCTTTGTTGCCACTGACCGTTCCAAGGCGGTAGCCCTATTGTCAACCCTTTTTGTGTTTGTGATGTCGTTTGCATTTTTTATTACTTTTGCATTCTCGTTTGTCTGTTTGCGTGTTAGTTTTTGTGTTTTGTGGTTGACTGTCGTCCTTGAATGCTGCTTTCCCTGTCCGATATTTTTTGTCTTTCTTTCTACTGCTTCGCTGTAGACATTTAAACACTTAGCAAACCGTACAGAATTGTTGTTTAAATTAATAACACATCTATTCAAAATGTAAAAGTACAAAAGTTACTATATGGCATATACTTTGATGAATTATTATCGTGGAAAATTCATATATCTAAAACATGCAATAAACTTGTGTCGAAAATTAATCTATTGAAAAGGATTTCTTATTACCTAACCTATGAAATGAAGAAACTTTTCTATAACTCTTATATTATGTCTACTTTTGATTATGGTTGTATAAAATGGGGCCAAACAAATAAATTCTCTTTAATAGAATACTAAAATTCAGAAGAGGGCCGCACGAATCATTCTCGCGAAACCTAAAAAAACACCGTCTAAACTAATGTTTAAGGAACTCCAGTGGCTTACCTTTCAACGCTGATGTGATTATCACACAGGAGTTATGATTTATAAATCACTTAACAATTTAACTCCGGATTACATAACCAATTTAATAACCTTCTTTTCAAATTATAACTTAAGATCTGCTGCTAGGCAGGATATAGCTCATTTAAAACCTAGAACAAATATTCTTCAACTTACTTTTGGATATTCAGGAATGGTAGTTTGGAACATGATTCCCGTTGGCATATGAGCTTCACATTATTTAAGTACATTTAAGTTTAAATACAAATCATTTCTTTCAATGAAAGAATGAAACTCTATCGTATTTTGTAACATTACATTACAAGTATAATAAACGTGTCTGTCTGGTTGAAGTTATATAATGATGCATGTACGGTATTATCTTTCACTATATGCATTTATTATAACATTGTGTAGTTTTATAGATGGCCATATTGTAAAGAAGACTTGTCTTTTTTTGTAAATGCTATGTCTTAATATGTTACCTTCCTGAAATAAAGTTATTATTATTATTATTACTGTATGGTTGGACGTCTGCTTAATTACTGCCTGGTTTCATTTCTAATTACTTACTGTCTTCATGGCTTTCTGTTTTATTACTGTCTGGTTGAACTTCTACTCCTTCAAAGTCTTATTGGATTTCTACTTCTTCACTGTCAAGTTGGATTTCTACTTTTATTCAATTCTACTTGAATAATGTCTCATTGGACGTCGTCGACTTCATTACTGCCAGATTGAACATCTACCGAATTACTATCTGGTTGCATTGCTATATATATGCAAACTGGGGTTTCTGCTGTAATTTTTTTTTACCTCAAATTACAGCAGAACGACCCAAAATACATAGATAATAAATCACCATAATGATTTACTTGATTTATTAAAACTTTTTTAAAATAGGGGTAGTGAAGATTGCAAGTTTATTTTTTTTTTATAGTTATCAAAATTACACCCTAAAAATATTTAAAAAAAAAATAAAAAATAAAAAATTGTTGATTTGTTATCAAAATTACACCCAAATCAACGAATAAACACGAAATCATATCAAAATTTATAAAGCTAATTTTTTATCAATAATATTTTCAATATCTTTTAGTAATAAGTTTCTGTTAGTAATTGCTTTTTCATCATAAATTGTTTTAGCAACTTCGGGAGTACAAAATCTGCGTTTGACAGGAGAACATTTAGTGAGACACGATTCAATAATAGCAGAAACTACAACACCAATGCAAACACAAGTACCTAATTCTAAGATTACGTCTTGACTTTTATTATCAAACATTTTTTAAATATATATATAAAAATTATAATTTTAATTTATTATTATTATTGAGGAGTTTCCCATGGTTTTTATCATCACAGCACCAAAACGCCTTGAATACAAAGGTGATGGATCATACTCATACACATTACTAAAACAATTTATCACACACTTTTTAGACTTTTTTGTAAGGTTGCCATTGCTTCTTTCTTCAATGCTCGACTAGTTCTTTTTTTTTGAACTTCACTAATTTCAAGTTTCTTTTGTTTGATATCCTGTTTCAAATTATAGTATCTCTCCAGTTCATCGAAACCATCTTAAACTCTTGCTCAGATATCTGTGCATCACTCAACGCTTTTGATATTAACTGCTTTATACTATTTAACTTAGACTCTGCCAAAGTTTTTATTTCATGATGTTTTTGAGCTTTTGCATTAAGCTTGCGTCTGATAAAATTAATACAAACACCTGTAGCTCCACATACTATTGCTGCTATTTCCAAAGATAACAAAACTGGAACAACAAATCCAATCCCAGCCATAATAACACCTGCAGATATCAAGGTAGTGTCAATTCCAGCTGTAATATTAATACCACGTTTATATTTTTTATAAAGAGACTGACGTATATTTTGTTCTGTAATTAACTTTCTTTCAATCTCTGAAATCTTTTGTAATCTATAATTTTGTCCGTCTTCCACTGGCAACTCAGGATATAAACTTGGTGCTGTCGGTTGCTTCATTTTTTTTAATTTATTAATAAAAAATTAAATTAATTCAATTAATAATGATGCCACCGTATTTACAGCGGTAGCGTTAGCAACCATGCATACAAAGTTAACAACAGAACCAGCACCAATATCTAAAGGTCTATCAAAGTTAACATGATTGCGTGGGATGATGTGAAGCGTTATGCCATAATTTGGTTGTTCAACACCATTGACAGAAACTATTACAGATACGTCACCAACTAATCGGTCACTTGCTAAACCTATTCCCATAATCCGTCCACGGCGTGTCATTACATGCCCCACATTTTTTTCTGCCCCACCGTTACCAAATGAGAGTATTCTATTCAACACAAGTGGGCCCTTAGCCTCCGCAAATATTGTTATAATCCCATATTTAAGATTATCAAGTCTATTTTTCAAATGATTAAACTGGTTAACAGAAGGCACAACTCGCCTATATAAATCTTGAACATTATTTATCAAAGCCTCTAAGTCTTCTGTTTTTTTAGGTCTTGTTGGTCCAAATATACTCATTATTTTTTTTTTATAAAAATATATTTTTTAAATAATTTCTAAAACACAACTCATAGGCAAACCGTGATTATCTATCTTGTTGCCATGCTCATCTCTAACTTCTATTGTCAATTCAGTAATTGCATCATTCATAAGACAGTAATATTCAGGATAAAAACTTGTATATACTATATCTCCAAACTGCTTATTTACTACAGGTATAACCCCTATAATAGTGCTTGGTGCACCATTGAAATAATTATTTCTCGTATTAACTTGTTCCAGATGAACATATAGCTGTTTATAAGGAGCTAAATCAATTGAGTGATTTCCAATATGAGCACCTTTTAACCATTTCCTGTCCTCGAATCCCAGTATTTTTGAAAGACCGCTTGATATTCGTGTCTCTATTGGCGTATTTAAAATTGCTGCAGCAACTTGGACAACAATGTCCAGGGTAATATTTTCATTTAGCAATTTAAACTGTTCTGCCAACTCGTAAAAGTTAAAGAGTCCGTCTGGTATACGATGCACCTTATCTGGTTTTTTTGTCTTTATGACTTCATGAATAATATTATACCAACCGATAGTGTATGTTAAACTTTTTAATCCAACGCGCTTATCTCCATTTCTATTATCGATATACTGTTGTAAGCTAATAGAACCGTATATGTTTGAAATTGTATGAAACATTTTTTTTTTAATATATATAAAAATACAAATAAAAATGATTTCTAAAGAATTTAAATATAGCTCAGATGCTCACTACAATTTAAGTACTTTCAGCAAAAACGTGATAGATATAATAAATCAAAACATAGTCATTACATCCAACGGTAAAGGCTTTAAAGCATCATTTCCCAATGTCTTTGAAAAATACAACTCCCATAAGTCAAATTAGATGCTATAGTCCAACGCTGGGGAACAGATTGGATGTCATTTTGGCAGAATCAGTTGAATTTTGCTATTTGGTGTGCGACAACTGGATGTGGCATTGATTTCAACAATCATCTAAAAGCTGATGCCCTTTTTGGTTCGTTATTTCGATTTCATGTCTACTACTAAGTCAGAAGAATATTATTTGAGATGAGTGTAGCAATGCCGCAAGACTCAAATTGGAATGCGTTTAATAACACATATAACCGAAACGCATACGAGAGAATATGCAAGGAGTTTAACGTTGACTTAAATTCGGACTGGAGACAAAAACAAAGCTATAATGATGGTCTAGGAATAATTTATAATTACTGGACACATATTGGTTATCATCCTTTGATAAATACTGTTTACGACAACAAAACGATGAGTTTTACAGTCTATGAGAGTGATAAAACATACCACATTGATAACATTGCACAAGGATCTGAGGCTGACAATAGCTGGTCTACTTTTATACTAGATAATCCTGAGGGTTTTACAAGAGCTGGAGTAGAAAGAATCAATGACAGCATAAGAACATACTGCTGGGCAGTACTTGGTTCACAATCAAAAACAAGAACTGATATACTTGGAACTGGAACGGCATTTGATGCACAGAAACAATTTTTAGCAACTGTAGAGGACGCAATAAATAGCCCCATCGACTTGCCCAGTCAAATTTCAAGATATGAAACCACCTTAAAATATGCAAGAAGTAAAGTAAATTTTGTCTATGGAAGTGGATTGTACATGTCGCCGAGTGACATGGAATTAAGAATTGGAATATTACAAGACTACAATAATGATATTGTAATAGCAACCGATGCACAAACATTAGGATTGAATAATGATGTAAATGTAAAACCAGTGCCACCAAAATTATTCAACCTTTCCAAGGCACCACAACAAAGAAATTTGTACCGGAACATTCTGACTTTGATAAATCAATACATAAAACTGTGGAACATAACCCACCAGAAATACAAAAAAAAGCGATTGAACACGAAGATAACAAAACAACTGTAATTGTTGGTACTATAGTAATAGGTATTGCTGCATTACTTATTTACGAGATTTACTAAACCACTCTTTGGCTGCCACATACAACAACCCGGAAAGAAACACAAGCAAAGCCCATAGATTGTTACCAAGCCAATTAATAACATTACCTGTTGCAGATAAAAGCCATGATACTATTGCACCAATAACTCCTGGAAGTGCTGCAGCAGCTTTACCAGCTAGGTTGGCCAGAAGTTTACCAAGATTAAGTAGTTTTTTTTTTATCCAGTCCTTGACACTTGATGGATCAGGTTTTGGAGTTGGAGTTGGCGCAGCACTTGATGTGGGAATAACAGAATTAATTATCACCCCAAGAATCATACCAAATGCAGTTAGGATACTAACAATAGTAATACCTTGCTCCCTAAACAAGGTTTTGATCCTCTCACCAAGAGTTGTATTTTGTTTATTGTCTCTTTTATCCTGCTTACTTGGTTACGAAAAGCTTCTCTGTTCTCACTGATGACATCCATCCTTGCCCCTCTCTCAACTTCAAGGTCTTTGATGCGATCGCTAATTCTCTTTATCTGGAATTCATCATCGTCAATCTTAGCTTGTTCTAACTTTTGTTTTTCTCTTGATATGTCTTTATCAAGTTGTGTGAGTTTTGCCAAGTTATTGGTGAGTTCTTCCTTGACAGTTGTCATCGCTTTTACTATTCCATCCATTTCACGCTTGTCAATATTTGTTTGTGTTTCAGCATCAGGACGCTCATCCACATCACAGTCATAAAGAGCACTTTCCATTGACTGTGCTGTGTTATCAATAACATGTGAAAAATCTTGTAATGGAATAGCATCCATAGTATCTGGTAAATCGTTTCTTGTGCTCTCCAACGCTTGTCGAGCTTTCTGTGATAATTTTATTTTACTGTCATACTCCGGCAAATTCAAAAATTGTCTTACCGCCCTTGTTCCCCCAGAGCCAATAACCCTGTTATATTCACCTACCAAAGAACCAAGAGCAAGAAATCTAAAATAACCTTGCTTGGCAGTTATTCTTATTTCTTTATCACCAACAACCCAGTATAATGTTTTACCATCATCTGATACTTTAAACTGGTCATAATCCATTTTGTCCGGTGCCATCTTATATCGTTTTTCTATTTCATTATAAAAGGATTTTACAAGATTTTTCTTGTATATTTCAAGTGTGGATTCTGCCAGCTCTCCCCTGAGTTCAGCAATATGGTCACTTTGATTAAGAAGACTTCTTCGAACAGGCCCATCAGGCACCATTGGTAAATCATCATCATAATATTCATCGTAATCATCTGGATCGTACGCAAGATTTTCATATTCAATCCTCCTTCAACCATTGTTTGTTTTATTCAATTTCAAAAAATATATTTAAAAAATAAAAACAATATCAGCTTACGGAAACAAACTCAACTCTCATAGAAAACTAAGAGAACCTCATGGTGCCAAGGGCATCCGCACAAGTGTAGTAATAACTAATAATCCATCAACAACAGACCAAAACCAGCAACTGCTTGTGAGATTTCCAAATCTAAGTACTAATGATGAGATAGTTCCACGTACTGATCGTCTTGCCTTTGAAATAGAACTTATAATCAGAACAGACGCCAACGCACTCTATACCAGAATCTGGGTAGAGCAATTGTATAAAAATGACAATAAGAATAAGTGGCAATGAAGTCATGTCAATAGATGACAGTGATATATATCATTGTTATGTAGATTTATGGAAAAGCCCTACCGAACGAGTAAACATAGCTTACCAAGGTATTGGTAAAGCAAACATGCTAAAACATAGAGTTGGTGCGGGAGATGCTTCCTCAGACACCGAAGATGAAGCTGTAGCAGCAGCTTATGGAAATAGATTTTGTATTCCACTGGACTTTGAAATGTTAGAAAGTCATATCCATTTTATCAAGGGGCTTGGTGATAGGTTAGAATATGAAGTAACGTTTAACGATTATAACAAAGTTATCAACAGCAGTGATGCTGATGCATCTTATGTAATAAAAAATATCTGCTTGGAATTTGATATGGTTAGTGATGTTGAATTATCCAGACAAATAAGACAGCAAATCAATGGTAATATAGTATTTATGTATGATCGTATCTTGCGATATAGAAAAATAATAGCAAACAAATCTGAAACCCTTTGGAATGTCAACATTAATGTACCAGCACGGAGCATGAAAGGTATTTTAATGCTGTTTGAAGACCCAGAAGAACAAACACGGAATCATTTTACAGCCCAAAGATTGAACAGGTTGAAATGACAATAGAGGGCGTACCAAATCAGTTGTATAGTCAGGGCATGAAGGCATATCAACATTGGGATGAAATCAACAAATATTTTGCCTTGACATCAAAAAGAAACAAAGAGACAGAAATAGTAGCGAGGGACTTAAACTTTACCAATGTTTCTCTTGAGACCTATCTAACAAAATCATATGCTTTGTGGCTTGACCTTAGAACATGTGATGACAATTTATTATATGGCAGTGGAAGAAAAATAGAAAACGGCAGTGAAGGCATAACGATACTAATAAATAAAGAAGAGGTCAATGACCTTGAAGCTCTACTGATTGATTTTGATTTCAGGAAGTAGTCGCTACAGACTTGTTTTTTGAAAATCTATTTTTAACCGTGGCGGCCATCTTGAATTTCCGGCCGACCTGAAATTTTGCTAAGATCAATAAGACATTAAGAGCAACATTCCTGTGAAGTTTCATGAAAATCCGTCAGGTAGTTTCAAAGAAGTAGTCGCTACAAGTTTTCATTATATAACTCCAGGTAAACAAAGCAGCCATGTTTAAGGTCAAATCAAAACGATTTTCGACAAGGACCAACATCATGTCATACTGATCATTTTAGAAAAAGTCCCATATCAATATCTCTTATTGTTTTGAAGAAGTAGTCGCTACAAACTTATTTATTTTAAATCTATTTTTAGCTGTGGCGGCCATCTTGAATTTCCGGCCGACCTGAAATTTTTCTTGGATCAACTAGTCATCAAGAGCAACATTCCTGTGAAGTTTCATGAAAATCCGTCAAGTAGTTTCAGAGGAGTAGTCGCTAAAATGTTTTCATAATATAACTCTATGTAAAAAAGATGGCCGCTGGCAGCCATGTTTAACATCGAATCAAAACGATTTTTGACTAGGATCAACATCATGTAATGCTGATCATTTTAGAAAAAGTCCCATATCAATATCACTTATAGTTTTCAAGAAGTAGTCGCTACAAACTTATTTTTTAAAAATCTATTTTTAGCTGTGACGGCCATCTTGAATTTCCGGCCGACCTGAAATTTTTCTAGGATCAATAAGACATCAAGAGCAACATTCCTGTAAAGTTTCATGACAATCCGCCAAGTAGTTTCAGAGAAGTAGTCGCTACAAGTTTTTACTATATAACTCTATGTTAACAAAGATGGCCGCTGGCAGCCATGTTTAACGTTGAATCAAAACGATTTTTGACTAGGATCAACATCATGTCATGCTGATCATTTTAGAAAAAGTCCCATATCAATATCACTTATAGTTTTCAAGAAGAAGTCGCTACAAACTTGTATTTTAAAACTCTATTTTTAGCTTTGGCGGCCATCTTGGATTTCACATCAACATGAATTTTTGCTAGGATCAACTAGACTTTATGGGCAACATTTCTGTAAAGTTTCATGAAATATCCATCCAGTAGTTTCAGCTGTGAAGTCGCTACAAATAAAAGTTTACGGACAGACGGACGGACGGACGGACGGACGACGGACGCCGCACCACCTCATAAGCTCTGCTGATCTCTGATCAGTAGAGCTAAAAAAGCAGATGCAGATCAACCTTTAAATATTTATCTATATATAATACAAGATGCGCAAATCAATTTTGAAGATGGAAGATTCAAAGAAGTACGATACTAGTTTGCACAAACAAAAATATCCTAAATATCCACACAGTGCCATTATCTGTGGTCAGACAGGCTGCGGCAAAACAGAGTTTGTTCTTCACATACTTGAACAAGAGTATGTTGGAGTTTTTGAACATATAATTATATTGTGTCCAACCATAGAGTGGAATGATGCTTATAAAAATAGATCCTGGATAGGAGATGTAAGACACCCGAGAGATAAAAAAATAATAATTGTCAATTCCGTTAGCAACGGTAAAGAAATGCTACAAGAACTGTTGCGTTTATTTTTCAAACAATATGCTGGCAAGCCCACATTATACATCATTGATGATTGCTCCGCAACAAAAGAATTAACAAAGAAAAAAGATATGTTGTCAGAGTTGGCATTCTCTGGTCGTCACGCTAAACAATCAGTGTGGGTCATTTCACAGAGATATAATTCTGTATTGAAAGATTTAAGGGAGCAAGCAAAATGGTTATGTATGTTTTACACCAAAGACAGAGATAGTTATGAAAATTGTTTGAGAGAAAATGATGTTATTCCGACGCTAGAGGAGAGAACCAGAATAAGAAAAGCTTTAGCTAAGACTAAATATTCCAAGTTAATTTTGAGGATTGACCAACCAACTGGTTATTGGGTTGAATAATTTTTAAAAGCAATGCTTTTTTTCTAACAGCAATGCTTTGTTGCTAATAGTAATACTAACAGCAAAGTAGCAATACTGACATGAAAATATAATGGAAATATCAGGAAATATAGTAATGCTTATAGCATTGATCATAGTAAATTAGTAATGCTTATAGCATTGCTCATAGCAAAGTAGCAATGTTATAAGCAATGCTTGCGGCAAATTAACAATGCTAATAAAACAAGAGGTCAATGACCTTGAAGCTCTACTGATTGATTTTGATTTCAGGAAGTAGTCGCTACAAACTTGTTTTTTGAAAATCTATTTTTAGCCGTGGCGGCCATCTTGAATTTCCGGCCGACCTGATATTTTGCTAGGATCAATTAGACATCAAGAGCAACATTCCTGTGAAGTTCATGAAAATCCGTCAAGTAGTTTCAGAGGAGTAGTTGCTACAAGTTTTCATTATATAATTCTATGTAAACAAAGATGGCCGCTGAAAGTCCCATATCAATATCACTTATAGTTTTCAAGAAGTAGTCGCTACAAACTTGCATTTTGAAAATCTATTTTTAGCCATGGCGGCAATCTTGAATTTCCGGCCGACCTGAAATTTTGCTAGGATCAATTAGACATTAAGACCAACATTTCTATGAAGTTTCATGAAAATCCGTCAAGTAGTTTCAGAGGAGTAGTCGCTACAAGTTTTCATTATATAACTCTATGTAAACAAAGATGGCCACTGGCAGCCATGTTTAATGTCGAATCAAAATAATGTTCGACTCGGATAACCATCATGTCATGCTGATCATTTTAGAAAAAGTCCCATATCAATATCACTTATAGTTTTCAAGAAGTAGTCGCTACAAACTTGTATTTTGAAAATCTATTTTTAGCCATGGCGGCCATCTTGAATTTCCGGCCGACCTGAAATTTTGCTAGGATCAATTAGACATCAAGAGCAACATTTATGTGAAGTTTCATGAAAATCCGTCAAGTAGTTTCAGAGGAGTAGTCGCTACAAGTTTTCATTATATAACTCTATGTAAACAAAGATGGCCACTGGCAGCCATGTTAAATGTCGAATCAAAATAATGTTCGACTCGGATAACCATCATGTCATGCTGATCATTTTAGAAAAAGTCCCATATCAATATCACTTACAGTTTTCAAGAAGTAGTCGCTACAAACTTATTTTTTAAAAATCTATTTTTAACTGTGGCAGCCATCTTGAATTTCTGGCCGATCTGAAATTTTGCTAGGATCAATTAGACATTAAGAGCAACATTCCTGTAAAGTTTCATGAAAATCCGCCAAGTAGTTTCAGAGAAGTAGTCGCTACAAGTTTGTACTATATAACTCTATGTAAACAAAGATGGCCGCTGGCAGCCACGTTTAACGTCGAATCAAAACGATTTCTGATAAGGACCAACATCATGTCATGCTGATCGTTTTAGAAAAAGTCCCATATCAATATCACTTATAGTTTTCAAGAAGTAGTCGCTACAAACTTGTATTTTGAAAATTTATTTTTAGCCGTGGCGGCCATCTTGAATTTCCGGCCGACCTGAAATTTTGCTAGGATCATTTAGACATCAAGAGCAACATTCCTGTGAAATTCCTGAAAATCCGTCAAGTAGTTTAAGAGGAGTAGTCGCTACAAGTTTTCATTATATAACTCTATGTAAACAAAGATGGCCGCTGGCAGCCATGTTTAACGTCAAATCAAAACGATTTTCGACAAGGACGAAGATCATGTCATGCTGATCATTTTAGAAAAAGTCCCATATCAATATCACTTATAGTTTTCAAGAAGTAGTCGCTACAAACTTGAATTTAAAAAATCTATTTTTAGCTTTGGCGGCCATCTTGGATTTCACATCAACATGAATTTTTGCTAGGATCAACTAGACTTCATGGGCAACATTTCTGTAAAGTTTTATGAATATCCATCCAGTAGTTTCAGAGGAGTAGTCGCTACAAATAAAAGTTAACGGACGGACAGACGGACGGACGGACGACGGACGCCGCACCACGGCATAAGCTCTGCTGATCTCTGATCAGTAGAGCTAAAAATAGCAATATTAATAACAATGCTATTAACAATACTAACAATTACTAGTTGCATGAATATTGCAGCTGGTTGTTTTGTGTTTTATATTTATTTCAATTAAAAAAATAAAATTATTAATATAAAAATGAATGCGGAAGAACTATTACAAGATATATCGGAAGGTTTCACGGAACGTGATGAATCAAAGCAACAAGAAACAAAAAAAGAAAGAGTGGCTGGCGGTGGTAGCCGTCAATATTTGGGTAAAGACATACAACTCACGAATATAGATAGCATGCCCCCGGATGAAATTAACAAACTTTACTGCAGATATGAAGCAAGGCTTGGGGCAAGCATGACTAAGACTTTAGGCAATTCTTTTATTAACTTGTATGTGATGGGAGTATCAAAATATTTTAATGTAACCAATCCACCAAAACTGATAGAAGATTTGGAGGAAGACCCATTTATTAATCATGCTTTGACAAGCGCCTGTTGTGAGTTGTATTACAGGTATGGAATATGCTTAGCACCATTTACAGCAATACTGACAACTGTTAGACATATTAATTTTAATAATAATAAAAATATAGATAATATAAATGATGGAGAACCAAGAGAGTGAACAACAAAAAGTAAAAAATCCAAAAGAATAGAAGCTGGGGAAAAAGGAGCAGCGGCAAGAAAGGCAAAACGTCAGGATGCACAAAATGCTGCAGAGCAAGATAACAAAAATAACAATAGATGAAGAGGAACCAGAAATCAAAATAAACGTATACAAAAATTATATTCCACCGTGTCTGGTTTTATTAGTAGGCATTGCTGGGTTGGGTTTGTATATTTATAACAAGAAATCTGCTACGCAACCTGTGCAACCTGTGGCTGTTCATGTTGCACCAAAAGACCCGTTTGATTATTTTTAATAATGTATTTAAAAAAATAATATAACAATAATATAAAAAAAATGGCAACAAGTATTGACGGAAAACAAATTGTAAATATGATGTATCACGCTGGAGTGGAAACACTTTTAACTATTGGATATTCTGAGATTGGCAGAAAACTACTAAAAAGACCAGCCCCTAAAGTAGATTTTAATATGACAGATGTTGCGATGCTGTCTGTGGATATGATGTTAGCAATGGCTACAAAGGATATGTTGATTAAGCAAGGTATTATTCCTGCGGATATTATGAAATAAGTTAAAAAAATATATATAAACAAGAGGTCAATGACCTTGAAGCTCTACTGATTGATTTTGATTTCAGGAAGTAGTCGCTACAAACTGGGTTTTTTAAAATCTATTTTTAGCCGTGGTGGCCATCTTAAATTTCCGGCCAACCTGAAATTTTGCTAGGATCAAATAGACATCAAGAGCAACATTCCTGTGAAGTTTCATGAAAATCCGTCAAGTAGTTTCAGAGGAGTAGTCGCTACAAGTTTTCATTATATAACTCTCAGTAAACAAAGATGGCCACTGACAGCCATGTTTAACATTGAATCAAAATAATGTTCGACTCGGATAACCATCATGTCATGCTGATCATTTTAGAAAAAGTCCCATATCAATATCTTTTATAGTTTTCAAAAAGTAGTCGCTACAAACTTATTTTTTAAAAATCTATTTTTAGCCATGGCGGCCATCTTGAATTTCCGGCCGACCTGACATTTTGCTAAGATCAATAAAACATCAAGAGCAACATTCGTGTGAAGTTTCATGAAAATCCGTCAAGTAGTTTCAGAGGAGTAGTCGCTACAAGTTATCATTATATAACTCTATGTAAACAAACATGGCCACTGGCAGCCATGTTTAACGTCGAATCAAAATAATGTTCGACTTAAATAACCATCATGTCATGCTGATCATTTTAGAAAAAGTCCCATATAAATATCTCTTATAGTTTTCAAGAAGTAGTCGCTACAAACTCATTTTTTAAAAATCTATTTTTAGCCGTGGCGGCCATCTTGAATTTCTGGCCGACCTGAAATTTTGCTAGGATCAATAAGACATCAAGAGCAACATTCCTGTGAAGTTTCATGAACATCCGTCAAGTAGTTTCAGAGAAGTAGTCGCTACAAGTTTTCATTATATAACTCTATGTAAACAAAGATGGCCGCTGGCAGCCATGTTTAACGTCGAATCAAAACGATTTTCGACAAGGACCAACATCATGTCATGCTGATCATTTTAGAAAAAGTCCCATAGCAATATCTCTTATAGTTTTCAAAAAGTAGTCGCTACAAACTTATTTTTTAAAAATCTATTTTTAGCCGTGGCGGCCATCTTGAATTTCCGGCCGACCTGAAATTTTGCTAGGATCAATTAGACATCAAGAGCAACATTCCTGTGAAGTTTCATGAAAATCCGTCAAGTAGTTTCAGAAGAGTAGTCGCTACAAGTTTTCATTATATAACTCTATGTAAACAAAGATGGCCGCTGGCAGCCATGTTTAACGTCGAATCAAAACGATTTTCGACAAGGACCTACATCATGTCATGCTGATCATTTTAGAAAAAGTCCCATATAAATATCTCTTATAGTTTTCAAGAAGTAGTCGCTACAAACTTATTTTTTAAAAATCTATTTTTAGCCGTGGCGGCCATCTTGAATTTCCGGCCGACCTGAAATTTTGCTAGGATCAATAAGACATCAAGAGCAACATTCCTGTGAAGTTTCATGAACATCCGTCAAGTAGTTTCAGAGAAGTAGTCGCTACAAGTTTTCATTATATAACTCTATGTAAACAAAGATGGCCGCTGGCAGCCATGTTTAACGTCGAATCAAAACGATTTTCGACAAGGACCAACATCATGTCATGCTGATCATTTTAGAAAAAGTCCCATAGCAATATCCCTTAAGAGTTTTCAAAAAGTAGTTGCTACAAACTTTTTTTTTAAAAACCTATTTTTAGATTTGGCGGCCATCTTGGATTTCACATCTACATGAATTTTTGCTAGGATCAACTAGACTTCATGGGCAACATTTCTGTAAAGTTTCATGAAAATCCATTCAGTAGTTTCAGAGGAGTAGTCGCTACAAAAAAAAGGTTTACGGACGGACGGACGGACAGACAGACGGACGACGGACGCCGCACCACGGCATAAGCTCTGCTGATCTCTGATCAGTAGAGCTAAAAATGGCAAGTGCAGTAGCAATGATGATAGGTGGCGCATTAACAAACGCATTGGCGTTTAGCGGTTCAAATTATTTCTTTTCAAAAATGGGAAGTCATTCAGATGAGGAAAGACAAAGGCATGACAAAGCAGTGGAACAATTGGAAGCAGCACAAGCGGAGTGGAATAGAAAGAGAAAGAGCATCATGCACAGCAGACTTTTGATGATGTAGACCAGGCTATGAAGCAGTATCATTATATAACTGGTAAACATTTGCTTTTGGACCCGGAGCCTAAGTTGAATGATTTTTATACACCATCTCCGGATCAACAAAATAGAGAAATTACGTTTATTGTGGTGGGCATGGCTGCAACTGGATTTGTGGCGTACAAATTGAGTTCATGAAAAAAAATATAATTACTTTTAAAATGACTACTTTGGAAAGACTAAGTCATATGCATGATACCTATTTTTGTTGTTGTTTTTACATGGAATGAATGAATGAATGAATGGTGTTTTACGGCACGTCGACACATAAACAGGCCATATTGCGCGCAAAAAAAATATAAAAAAAGAAGTATTAATTAAAAATTAATGTAAATATATAAAGATAAAACTATCAAAAAAAAATAAGGGATGATAAGGTGTAATATAAACTATGTATGTAAATCAATAAATGCCCGGCAACGGGTATATAAACAAGTAAATATATATAAGAACACATTACAATGATTTATATAGTCTGATCTCTTTCAGGAAATCTAAAACAAGACTAAAATCTACAGTATCAAATAACTCTTTCATAGTATTAACATTGTAGTACCTTTGACGCATAGGATCAAAGTCTACACATTCCAATAAGATGTGTTTGACCGTTAACGGTGCAAAGCAGGGTATACATTCCGGTAATTGCTCACCTTGTAATAAATATGAATGAGTATAACGTGTATGCCCTATCCTGCACCGGGCTAGGACAACTTCCTCTCGACGAATGGGTCTACTAGAAGAACGCCATTCTCCGAGTAACGGTTTAATTGGATGGAGTTTATTGTTAACTGACCAATCCCAAGCGGCTTGCCAAGAGTTACGAATATATGTGTTAATACAACTTTTAAAATCAGTATAAGGTAATTTGGTATTAGTTATATGTAAATATAATGCTGCCTTAGCAGCACCATCAGCTCTATCATTACCACGTATTCCTACATGGCTTGGAAGCCAGCAGAAAATAATAACATTATCAATTATAAGAGAATTGTACTTTTCTAAAAGTTGAAGCACAACTGGGTTATCATGTTTCATATTACCCAGTGCTTGAAGAGATGAAAGGGAATCAGAAAAGATTACAAAATGGTAATCATCAGATTCCTGAATATAATTTAAGGCAAGTTCAATGGCCTTAAGTTCAGCTGAAAAGATAGAGGCCTTGTCAGGCAGGCGGCTCTTTATGCTGTGTTTGTGAACAACAGCTGCTGCAGCTACCTTATCTCCATTTTAGAGCCATCTGTGTAGATATGTTGAAAGTCACAGCATTTCGATTTAATTTCATTAAATTTGCTTTGAAAGACAGTAGGGTCTGTACTGGATTTGTTATTATTACAAAGATCAAAAATAATTGTTGGAGTTTCCAAAGTCCACGGTGGAATTTGTGGTACTTTGTACTTGGCAACCAAATTAAGGTCGATTTCAGTGTTTCTTAATTTTGTTTTAATACGAAGACCAAATGGTCGAATGGCCTTCGGTTTTCGATCAAAAAGAGGTTCACAACTAGGATTAAAAACATTATCGAAAGTTGGGTTTGAAGGGTTAGACTTTAATTTAATGGCGTATTGAAGAGCTAATTTGTCTCGTCTGTGAGACAGTGATGGTTCATTGGCTTCAACATATAGACTTTCGGCTGGTGATGTACGAAAGGCACCTAAGGCGAGTCGTAATCCTTGATTATGTATAGGGTCGAGCATCTGCAAGTATGACTTGCGAGTCGATCCATATACTATTGAGCCGTAGTCCAGCTTGGATCTGATAAGAGATCTGTAAAGTCGCAAGAGGACCTTTCGATCTGCTCCCCAATTAGTGTTTGCAGCAACTTTAAGTAAGTTAAGAGCTTTAAGGCATTTGGCCTTCAAGTATTTAAGGTGTGGTATATACGTTAATTTACGGTCGAAAATAAGACCAAGGAATTTTGTCTCATCCACTACTGGTATTGGTGACCCATCCAGTGTTAGATGAGGGTCTTCATGATGTTTACGAAGTTGACAAAAGTGCATACAATTAGTTTTAGATTTAGAAAATTTAAAACCATTTTCATCAGACCAGGTCTGAAGTTTATTGAGACATTGTTGTAATTGTCTCTCGATAGTATTCATGTTTTGCACGATAACATATAACAAAGTCGTCAACATATAGCGAACAATCCACACCTGGATTGATGCATTTTACTATACTGTTAATCTTTATATTAAAAAGTGTGACAGATAGTATGCTGCCCTGTGGAACACCCATCTCCTGTTCATGAATATCAGAGAGGGTTGAACCCATTCGGACACGAAACTGTCTATCATCTAAGAATTTCTCTATAAAAATGGGTAATCGGCCTCTAAGACCAATGTCATGTAGATCATTCATAATACCTTACTTCCATGCAGTATCATAAGCTTTCTCAAAGTCAAAAAATACAGCGACTAAATGTTCTTTTTTTATGAAAGCTTCCCTAATAAACGATACAAATCGTATGAGATTGTCTGTTGTGCCTCGTTGGCGCCGGAATCCACTTTGATACTTTGTTATCAGTTTGTTGGACTCCAGGTACCAAACGAGTCTCTCATTAATCATTCGTTCCATGGTTTTACATATACAACTCGTTAAAGCGATTGGGCGATAGTTTATTAGGTCCGTATGATCCTTTCCAGGTTTGGGGACTGGAATAACGATTGCTTCCCGCCAAGAATCGGGGAAGATTCCCGTCACCCAAACCTTATTAAATATATCAAGAAGGGTAGAGAGACAGGATTAAGGTAAATGTTTTAGTAATTGATAATGGATATCATCAGGACCAGCTGATGTATCATGAGCCTTTTTAATGGACTCTCGAAGTTCTTTGAGAGTGAATAGTTTATTGTATTTTTCCAAGTTTTTCGACTTGAAGTTCAGCTTCTTCTGTTCTTTTTGTTTCTTATTTTTCAGAAAATTTGGTTGACAATTTTCAGAAGAAGAATTTTTTGAAAAAGTTTCTGCCAAAGTGTTTGCAATATCTTTGACAGATGTTATATCTCCATTATCTGTTTTAAGATGATTTACAGTACTAGAATTACCTTTACCACTTATTTTCCGGACCATGTCCCATGTCTTCTTAAGAGATGAGCGAGAATTCAGCCTAGAGACGTAAGTTCTCCAGGATTTCCTCTTGCTATCCTTAATAGTACGACGGGCTTTCGCACGAAAAACTCTAAAGTTATCTAAATTTGTTTGAGTTGGCCGCAAGTTAAAATTATTTAATGCAGCTTTACGATCGCTGACTGCCTTTTTGCAGTCATCGTCGTACCATGGTTTATGTGGGCGTTTAGGATCTGCCGAGGTTTTTGGAATGGTTTGATCAGCTATATCGTGAAGAGTTTTGGTAAAAAGAGCAGATGCGTCTTCGACATCCTCGAAAACGGAAGGCTTTAATTGTTCCTCGCAAAGAGATTGAAACGTAGTCCAATCAGCCTTGCGAAGTTTCCATCGTTGCGTTTTTTCGAGAAGTGGAGGGCCGATATTTTCAAGAAATATGGGGAAGTGGTCACTTCCACAAATGTCGTCTCCAACACTCCACGAAAAATCCATCAAAAGCGTTGGATCGCATATTGTTAAATCAATGGAAGAATGAGAGCCTGTAGCAGGATGTAAGTAAGTATGTGACTTATTATTAAAAAGACACAAATTGTTTTTGGCTAAGAAATCCTCAATTTTCTTGCCTTTATCGTTTATATCTTTACAACCCCAGATGTAGTTGTGTGCATTACAATCGCCCAAGAGTATAAAAGGTGATGGCAATTGTGCAACTAGGTGATTTAGATCTTTAGGGTCTAGTGAAGAACTAGGTGGTAAATATAAGGAACATATTGTTATGACTCTGTGCATAGTAACACTGACCGCAATAGCTTGCACATTTGTTTTCAAGGCAACAGGTCTGTGAGGAATGTTTCGATTAACGATTATCGAAACTCCACCAGTGGCCTTGTCCCCGGTATCACAAATATGATTGTATAGTGAGTATTGTTTAAAAGATACCTTATCACTTGTCTTCAAGAATGTTTCTTGAAGACAAAAGGCAATAGGGTTGTGTTCATTTAAAATTAAGCTGATTTCATCATAATTTGGTTTCAAACCTCGACAATTCCATTGAATGATCTTATTAGTTTTACCCATTATTTAGCGCTAAGGCGATTTTTAATTTTGTTTTTATTTTTGGCCTTAGATTTAGGAGAGGTCTTAGGAGACTCAAGCAGCGACATATCCACTGATGAATCCTCCTCCCTGGAAGAAGTCGGCTGAAGTGGCACCTCAACTAACTTTTCATGCGAGGATGGAAGTGGCAGTGCAGCTGCCGGCTCTGAAATGTCCATGAGCTGTTCGAATTAGTTATGCAGCTCAATAGGGCCTTTAGACACCTTTGGCTGCTCCTTGCGCTCCCTAGTTTGAGAAGCACTAGGCTTTCCAACTTCCTTAGTTGGAGCAGCACTAGGCCTTCCAACCGAGGTAGTATTAGGCCTCACGACTGGGGAACTACTAGACTTCACAGTCTTAGAAGACCCCACTTTCCAATTCTGAGAAATTGGCATGCTCTTGACATTGCCAGAGCTTGCCGATTTTGTGTTTGATTTAAATGAAAAAGTTTGATTAGATGAAGAGTTTAATTTGGGTTTGTTAAGTTGTATTTGTTGACTTTTGTTTGGATCTGATACTGAGGAAGTATTCTTTGTATTTTGAATTTGTGACTGTGGTTCGTATTGCGTACCTGCATCCCTGCATTCTGTGTGTGTTGCTTTTGTTTTGAGAATAGATGCGTAAGAGGTTGGACTTGAAATTTTATATTTTTCTTCTATCAATTTCCGTGCTTCTGGAAAGGATATGTTTTGTGTATATTTAACTGTTATGATTTCTTTTTCTTTTTTAAATTTTTTCACATGATTTTGAATTTGCGTGATGTCCCAGACCGCAGTTGGTACATTTGAGGTCGTTAGGACAATCTGGTTCGTTATGCTTGAATGCAGACTCGCCACATTTACCACAACGTTCTTCTTTAGTACACCTGGAGTTGTGGTGCCCAAAGCCTTGGCAGTTGTAGCAACGTAACGGGTTTGGAATGTAGGCGTCAACATGCAATTGCAGATATGCCACCTTTATTGTTTTTGGTAAGACGGGTGTTGAAAATGTGAGGATGATAGTATTTGTACTGATAATTTTGTCATTCCTCTTTATGGTTATTCGGCGAGCCGCAGTTACCAACTGTGGCGCAAGCTCGTGAATAATTTCGTCTTCAGGTACTCCGGAGAGATCCGGGCACCTGATGACGCCTTTGGAGATGTTCAAAGAGGAGTGAGGGTAGCATTTGAATTTTGTGTTTAAAATTTGTTTAATAGTGAGTAAATTATCCGAATGAGATTTTTTTTTGGTTTCAATAAGAAGAGTTTTGTTCTTCAATTTTTTTATCTGTTTAACATGTCCAGCAATGGAATGGACAGTTTTCTCTATTACAAAAGGTGACATATCTGCAACAGGCCTTTCCCCGTCTTCCGATTCGATAATAAGAAAACGAGGAAAGGACTGGTTAATCACTGGTTCCCCAGTATCAGATTCATGTTCTGTTTTTTTTCCGTTTGTTAGTAGTTTGTGCGTTTTGTGCATGCCATGATGTGGCGTTAAGAATTCATCTTCCACGCTTCTCACCCACCTCGGAGTCCAACAAGGGGACATTTGCTGTGGATATCCAACAGCAAAATGCCAAGAATACGTAGAAGGTATACTCATATAAAGCTAACGCATCAGACCCCCCATACCACCCAGCGGAAATAACCCCTTAACTAAAAAGTCAAAGAGCCGCACTTATGTTCCGCTTAAAAAGTGGCACAAGTATAGCCATATAGCGTTTTGAAATACATGATTAACCCGTGCGCCACCGCCATAAAAGACCCTATGTATATAATGTTTAAAGTAGAACAATATAAAAAGTAAGTTAAGATACAGTGTACTGGTACTGTCTGAATAATAAGGTCGGATCTCTTATAGCTGGCGTGACAAACCGATTGATCAGATCGGGCCAAATCTGACCGCCCGTCTAGTTGAAGTCCGGACCAAAGTAGTGTGTTGCAACGTGGAGATAACTACCAGATCTCCACGCCACTCAACCACCAGGACTCCCTTCTCCAACGACACGGGTCGCCACCCACGGTCAACAGGTGGGTTACATTTCGGGGGGGTTATACCCCTCTGCTAAGTAACGAGCAGTCGGTTGATTCTTAACACCCCACCACCGACTGGGGGGGGGGGGGGGGGGGGGGGGGTGAGCATGGAGCTCTTCCAAATCAACTTCTGCAAAATATCCTTTTCCTTCTTTTGGCTCTGGCAAGGTTTCTAATTCCCTCCACCCAAAGCCAGAACACGGAAGTAGCTGACTCATTGCCCACCCATAAAGGTTATTTGCATCATAATCCATTAAGTAGCTGTTTTCCTTGACAGTTTGATTGTTTGCTTTGGCATATCTTTTTGATACCATACTTATGCCACCTCGCATTTCTTTTTCTACAAACAAGTGCATGTCAATGTCTGTCAAAAGGTCTGTCAAAAATTCTAAATCTATTTTTGAATGTTTAAGTAAAGCATCCCAAGATAATCCAGGTGCTGTGTAGTAATCCAAGGGATCAAGTTTATATGCATTCATGCATGTTTTTCTGAAAGTTTGAAATACATCTGCTATCAGAGTTACATCAGTTTTTAGATATAAATCATGATAGTCTCCAAGAGTTTTACAGTTAAACTCTTTCCATATTTTTTGAGCCTATTCGTAATCTTCTTGGGTAATGCCTTCACCTCTTAATTTACTGTAAAATGCTTCTATGGGTGGTAATTGCGTTTCCTTAAATCTTTCCATACTGTCCATATATTCGTATGGATAAAAACCTTTTCGTAAAAGTAAATCTGTTTGTTCTCCAAACTGATTTTTGGTAATTTTGAAATCAGATTTGTCTGTTGCTTTAACCAATTTTTCCAGAGACGAAGCCATAAACTGAAAGCTATCCAAGAATCTAAGTTGTCCAACACTAAATGAAATATACTTTTCAGCGTTGTTTGGGATGCATGTAATATTACCTGACATTTTATGTATTTTTTGCATGATGAGATGACTATCATATCCTTTGAGGTTATGACATTCAACAGGGATGATCGTTTTACCTGGTTTTATTTTTAGTTTCAGGTTACAGTTTTTGTGTGCTGCACCTCTATATTCACCTGTAAAATGACAGTGGTCTCTTACTTTGCCGTTTTTACCGCATTTCCTACCTATTTCATTCTCGCATATCCAACATTGTGTTGCTTTTTCATGATCTTCCTCATTTTGTTGTGTCATGATTAATGGTTTTGGGTGAGCAAATATATTATTAATGTTGCTCTTCTCACATTCCAAGTGATTTAAAAACTTTTCAACAGCATCTTCGCCTCTGTAAATAACAGATTCTTCAGCTTTGCCATCCTATCTAACAACTTTGTATCCAAATCCACAAGCTTCGTGTACATTTTGAATTTCAGATTTCTTTCCAAATTTGATTGATTGCGGTTTGATTATACTCTCAAAATCAGCATATATTGTATAAGGCACATGCATCTGATTTTGATAATTTTTAAATTTTATGTGAATTTTACCTTCTTTCAGCATTTCTATTCTGCAAGAATTTTTGTTGATACCATCACAGTCTTCTTTGTGTTTGGTAAGTAGTCCTTTTCCAGAAAAGCCATGAAGGCAACGATCGCAGACGTAAGTTTGACCTTTATGTTTGTTTTGGTCATAGAGTAGTCTATTCAGATTTTTAATCCAGCAATAGTGATACTTTGTTATTTTTGTTGGTTTGTCGGGATAATCATCAGGGTCATAGTTGTCATCTATGATTCCTTCTTCATTATTTGGATCATCTTCATTCTCTGATTCTTTTTCAACCTCAATGTCTTCAGATATTAAGAGCAGATTAATTCGCTCAATATTTTTTGGCTGTTCTGATATGTGATATGGGAAAACAGTTACCTTTTTTTTTTTTTCCTGTTATGACATGTCCATAAACGTTGATAGCAAGGTTGTTTTGTTTCTCTACTTTGGGAATTTGAGAAATTGGAGTGGGAAAGTAAATACCATCTATATTCAATTTACCCATGTGTTTCTTATAACTAGACATCCTATTTGGATTATTTTTTATCAGGCCACAAAGCAGACACCAATGACACTTCCGAGCACTTATTATCTTCATTCTTTACATTGATAATTGCTTTCTTGTCAGCTAATGCTTTAGGTAGAGGAATATATGAAGAACATGTTAACGCTTCATACTTTGCAATATTCAAATACAACTTAACACAGTGATCAATCTCCAATCCTGATGCTGTGTTTGTAAATCTTTCAAGGCTCTCTTGTATATATGCAGATGATTCATCGTAAAACTCATTTATTTTTTCAGAGTTTAAGATTGCATTTTATTCGCTGTGTAATACTGCTGTGGTGTATTTTTTGGTAGCACCATCATCTTTGAATAGATTTACAGTGAGACCTAATTGAAACTTTATTCCATTCGTCTCTGTCAGTTCTTTGTTGATTTGTTTTGTAATAATGGATCTTATCGCGAAATAGTTTTTGAGGGTCTTTGTATTTCTCGGCAGATATCTCGTATGCTTTGAAATAGCCACACATTGGTTTGTCAACCAGTTTTAATTTTTTATCTTGAAAAACTTGTTTTAGTTCATTTATAACATTTTCTTGTAATTTGGCATATTTTTGCTTTTGTTCATTTATAATATTTTCTTGTAATTTTTCATATTTCTGCTTTTCTCGTTTACGTTGTTTTTTTAGCACGTCGTCTCTTGAGTAAATTTTCTAATGTTTGAGATTTAACCTCTTTTGGAGTTTCCTTTGGAACTTTTTTAAGGGGTTTTAATGCATTTATACCGTTAGATAGTGTTTGCTTATCTATTTCACCTGCTTCAAATAGGTGTATTAATTTTTCTATAATCTCTTCAGTCTTCATTATTTCTTTTTGATATATTTATATATTTTTTTTATTTAATATAAATAAATATATCAAAAAGAAACAATGGAAATCAATGTTTGAAATTTCTTAAAATTGCATTACACAATCCGTGTACAAATAAGACTACAAAAGATTCTAATTATTGCAGTTTGCATAAGTATAGATTAAAAACAAGTCATGTATTGCCGTGCTCAATATGTAAAAAAGGCACAAGAGCAAAAAATAAAATGTGTGCTGATTGTGGTGGAGTTTCAGTCAGAATATTGGAAAGTTTTTGGAAATTTAAAGATTATAATGCTGAGTGCTTAAAATTTAGACGTATTGATGTTTAATCATATTTTAGTAAAAAAAAATATAATTATATTACAAACAAGAGTTTTTTTGAAAAATTATTTTTAGCCGTGGCGGCCATCTTGAATTTCCGGCCAACCTGAAATGTTGCTAGGATCAATTAGACATCAAGAGCAACATTCCTGTGAAGTTTCATGAAAATCCGTCAAGTAGTTTCACAGGAATAGTCGCTACAAGTTTTCATTATATAACTCTATGTAAACAAAGATGGCCGCTGACAGCCATGTTTAACGTCGAATCAAAATAATGTTTGACTCTGATAACCATCATGTCATGCTGATCATTTTACAAAAAGTCCTATATCAATATCTCTTATAGTTTCCAAGACGTAGTCGCTACAAACTTGTTTTTTAAAAATCTAATTTTAGCTGTGGCGGCCATCTTGAATTTCTGGCCGATCTGAAATTTTGCTAGGATCAATTAAACATTAAGAGCAACATTCCTGTTAAGTTTCTTGAAAATCTGCCAAGTAGTTTCAAAGGATTAGTCGCTACAAGTTTTTACTATATAACTCTATGTAAACAAAGATGGCTGCTGGCAGCCATGTTTAACGTTGAATCAAAACAATTTTTGACAAGGACCAACATCATGTCATGCTGATCATTTTACAAAAAGTCCAATATCAATATCCCTTATAGTTTTCAAGTAGTAGTCGCTACAAACTTGTATAATGTTTGACTCTTATAACCATCATGTCATGCTGAACATTTTACAAAAAGTCCCATATCAATATCACTTATAGTTTTCAAGACGTAGTCGCTTCAAACTTCTTTTTTAAAAATCTATTTTTAGCTGTGGCGGCCATCTTGAATTTCTGGCCGATCTGAAATTTTGCTAGGATCAATTAGACATTAAGAGCAATATTCCTGTAAAGTTTCATGAAAATCTGTCAAGTAGTTTCAAAGGAGTAGTCGCTACACGTTTTTACTATATAACTGTATGTAAACAAAGATGGCCTCTGGCAGCCATGTTTAACGTTGAATCAAAACGATTTTTGACAAGGACCAACATCCTGTCATGCTGATCATTTTACAAAAAGTCCAATATCAATATCGCTTATAGTTTTCAAGTAATTTATTTTTAGCCGTGGCGGCCATCTTGAATTTCCGGCCGACCTGAAATTTTGCTAGGATCAATTAGACATCAAGAGCAACATTCCTGTGAAGTTTCATGAAAATCCGTCAAGTAGTTTCAGAGGTAGTAGTTTGATCATGAAATTTCATTTCCGCTTTAAGTTTCGTGAATTTCGGCTATACCGACTTTTTTTTTAGAAGCTTTACTGCGTGATAAATGCAGACCCGCCTTGTAAAATGTCGAAGCGAGGGGAAGATGCCATTTTTAGAATACGATTAAAACGACAACAACCGTGTGTTTTTTGTTAAATAAAATACGAGGAGATACTTGAATTGTTGTTTTAGCTCACACATTACATGAATTTTGCTGCATGTCACGAAAAGCATGTTATTTCTTTATCAAAAGTACACGAAAATACGAATTGTTTGACTTAACTGTAATTTTGACTCGACTAACCTCGCAAGAACTGCAGGCGCGTATTCGATGGAGCGGGTAGTATTGGGCACCCTCTCATATGTGGAAAGTGTACGTAACAATCGCTACGGTTCAAGATGGGAGTTGGGGTGGAGAGAAGGAGGGGGAGGGCATCTGAGCTGAGATTTAAAAGGATGCGCCCCATCCCCATCCCACCCCAACTAAAATCATGAACGTCTGTTTTTGAAAGCTCTTGCAAGCATACTTTCTTAAACATATTCAGATAATATATTTGTTGCTGTGTTTTTGACTAGACTATCCAGTGTCTAATTGTCATCCGCAACTTGGCGCAGTCAGTAGCGCAGCGGATTTGTAACCGGAGGTGGTGCCACTGAGTTTTGTCGGTGTGTTCTTGGGAAAGACACTTTCCCTTAGCCTCGTCCGTCGGATGGGGACGTAAACCGGGTGGTCCCGCGTATAGGTCTATCATCCGAGCATGTTAAAGAACCATAGGAATCTATTAGATAATAAGAGCAGGGCACTGTTCCCGGATTCCTATGTATCCTTCCCCTCTCTCTGGGGCGGCTCTAAATAACCTGTACTGTGTTGATGAGCCGTTAAATATTCAAATGAATTCATCCGCAACTGCACTCAGCACTGTCATATGTACTGTAGCTGTCCCATGCTAGTATCATGAATCAACCGTGGAATATATCGCCCACACATGAAAGGGTTTGAGGGCCCCATCTTACTTACAAGTATTAGTTTAAATATAGACCATTTGTCGGTTGAAACCTAAGAAACACTGTCGTAATACTTATACTGATAGCATCGAAGGAAAGTAAAGAAGGCCATTTTTTTTACTTTATATTTTTAAAGCTGAATTGTGTTTTATGTCATTATAGCACATTTTAGGCCATAATTCCTGGGTAGAACCAGTACTGTGTACTTTCTGCTATCTTTAAGAATCGACACTTTCTCACCTACAAGTTGAGCTCCCAGTGGGAATTGAACCCGCAGCGGTGAGAGGTGAAAATGAGAATGTATACAAATATAAAAAAGGCAACCGAACATCTCCATTACTCAATATGTCCATGGGACTTGAATGACCGCACTGAAAACAATCCGTGGAAAATTGTACAATGCAAGAATATATATTCATAAATAAATTTTATTTTGATGCAAAATCGATATGCTATAGATGAAGATCATGTAAAGTTTCGCAAAAGATTGGTTAAAAACTGTGGAAGATTATAGACACACAGATAACTAACACCATATGCCGCCTCACCATTCGATGGTAAACAATAAACATTTAAGGTACATATTAAGGCCTTAAATATTATCTTTCATGACTAAGTAAAAAATATGTAACAAGTCAGATATCAAAATTAATTATTTATTTGATTTAAAACATTTTATTTCAAATATTTACATCAAAACATCCCAATATAAAGGGTATTACATAAAAAAAAATTTGCATCATACAATAATTGTTTTTATTTATTAAAGGGACACACAGCATTTATCAAATTTAATACTTCCAGTTTTAGAATAGCAACATAGAGAGCTGTGTATACTTTTATGTACGTTGCATGTTTTATTGAAACAATATTCCAAACAAATGTTGTTCTGCTCTGTGACGTTTCTTCTCCATCTTCATGTGAGGAGTTAAAAGTCCATTCTGGAGCAATTTTAAATTATATATATATTAATATATACATCCTTGAGGCCCTCAAAATCAGAGTTTAGCATTATGTTTTCTGGTTGTAATTTCTACCTTCGTGTAGTAAAAAAATCGACCTAACTACCCTAATTTTTTTAGCAGGAAACCTGAAACACGACTATTTTTTTCTTGGCCTAAGTCTTGGAATTACGTTGAATATAAAAATGCAAACCTTTAATACAGCATTTCCCCAGCCCGTCGATGATGCCTTTGGGTAGTATGCACGTGGTCCCGGGCCCACACTGAAGACCCATTTTCCCAGCGCATTGACCCTTAGATCCAAACGGACACGACAGATCTATAACGGGAAACAGTAATCAACAGAATGTCGTGACCAATTTAAAAGAATGTCGCCTCGTTGACAGAGTATCCCTCTATATTGAATTAACTTCCGCACATCCAGAACACTTTTGAACACATTCTTGAGTGAGAGAGGGGTGGGAGTGGGGCGCCGGGGTAGGGCGTTAGAAGGAAATGGAAAAAACATGTGTGTAATAAAGTATAAATACATGTGTTTCCTTGATACCTCAACAATGCAGTTGTAGGTGTCATGTAAAATTGAATCATTTTCTCTCTTATTCAAACGCGAATAAATTAAGGCGTTACCGTTCGGGCAGCAAATATCGATACTTATAACCGATACTTATAACCGGTAAATCTTAAAATGGATTTACATTGTGGGTAGGTCGGGGTTAACATTTGGGCTGAACGAGTTACCTTTTACGTAAGGGGTTACCTTTAAGGCCGGGCTACCTTTTGGGTTCCTACATAATGTATGTATGTCCTGTGTTTCACCCTTAACGGTCAAACATATCTTAATGGAAGGCGGATACTTTGTACCTATGCGGCCAGGACACTACCAGATTATCACAATAAACAGTGTGGCGAAACCACGTGACTTTTTGATAGGTTTCACGGCAAAAAAGTAAACAAAGCGGTCGAATTGTGTAGGGGATTTGTTCATAACTTTCATAATATTTAGCAAATTTGGTTCAAATAAAGCACACATACCCTTACAATGAGAGTTTTTTCTCTGGCGAAATTTGGTTCATTTAGTAGTTTCTGAGATTAGCCCTTGCAACAAAATGTACACGGTCGTAGATTTCTCGTTTCTAAGATTTTGGGAGGGCTTATCTCAGAAAGTACCAGACAAATCGAATTTCCTTTTGCGACGGAGGAAGGAACTCACTTTGGATGGTATGTGCAATTTAGTTGAATAAATTCGATAAATACTAAGAAAGTTATGAAACGAACACCTGCCTGAATCAAAAAACGCTCGTGGTTTTGACAGCCTGATACAAAGAATCATATGATAAAATTGAGGTCAGTATTATTTAGATTTCTTGGAAGAAATCCAACCCACCCCGCGAGGCATGTGTGAATGTAATTTCCACATGTAGTTTATAAGTGTTTTTAATGTTTCATTCTTGTCATTTTTCGCGCACAATATGACCAATGTATGTGTCAACGTGCCGTAATATACTACTAATTAATTCAAACAAAACATCATACGTAAAGAAACGTTTGATTCAGCCAACTTATTTACAGTTATCAGAGTACCTGACATTGAACATTATTCTGACGACATCATCATGATTCAATGAACAAAGTTACAATAATTATCTAGCATGTCGATGAATCACAGATGATGAATCATGTTGTAAATACCTACACTGCTGTTTTAACAACAGGTAGATATACTTTATACATACAAGGTCATACATGTATATATACATGGGGTGTTAATACAACAGTGTATACCTACCAGGGGAGTTAATACAATAGTGTATACCTACCAGAGGTGTTAATACAACAGTGTTTATCTACCAGCGGTGTTAATACAACAGTGTTTACGTACCAGGGGAGTTAATACAACAGCGTTTACCTACCAGAGGAGTTAATACAACAGTGTATACCTACCAGAGGTGTTAATACAACAGTGTTTACCTACCAGCGGTGTTAATACAACAGCGTTTACCTACCAGGGGAGTTAATACGACAGCGTTTACCTACCAGAGGAGTTAATACAACAGTGTATACCTACCAGGGGAGTTATACAACAGTGATTACCTACCAGAAGTGTTAATACAACAGTGTATACATACCAGAGAAGTTAATACAGCGGCGTATACCTGCCAGAGGAGTTAATACAACAGTGTATACCTACCAGAGGTGTTAATACAACAGTGTATACCTACCAGAGGTGTTAATACAACAGTGTATACCTACCAGAGGTGTTAATACAACAGTGTTTACCTACCAGAGGAGTTAATACAACAGTGTATACCTACCAGAGGTGTTAATACAACAATGTATACCTACCAGAGGAGTTAATACAACAGTGTATACCTACCAGAGATGTTAATACAACAGTGTATACCTACCAGAGATGTTAATACAATAGTGTATACCTACCAGGGGTGTTAATACAACAGGGTATACCTACCAGAGATGTTAATACAACTGTGTATACCTACCAGAGGTGTTAATACAACAGTGTATACCTACCAGAAGTGTTAATACAAGTGTATACCTACCAGAGGTGTTAATACAACAGTGTATACCTACCAGAAGTGTTAATACAAGTGTATACCTACCTGGGTTGTTAATACAACATGTCCCTGCCTTGTCTGGGAATGGAGGCAATCCGTCATCAACACACGTTGTCCCAGGTCGACATTGCATATCAGCTATACCACCGCATATGCCGTCAGCACCGTTAGGACATACGGCTGAAATATAAATATAGGTTAACATGGTTAGGGATCCGCTGAATACTAGTAGTTTGGAAGCTGTAACGGGTAACATTTTAATACACAAACGAAAGCAACTGAGAATACAAGTGGACACTGATTTAAAATGCAGCAGAGCTATCGGTAAACACAAAATAAGAGTTGGGAACTTTCTAAAAACAACATAGGTCGGCCTTGCCTGTATACATGTATACCTACCAGAATTGTTAATACAAGTGTATGCCTACCAGGGGTGTGAATACAACATGTCCCTGCCTTCTCTGTATACATGTATACCTACCAGAAGTGTTAATACAAGTGTATGCCTACCAGGGGTGTCAATACAACATGTCCCTGCCTTCTCTGTATACATGTATACCTACCAGAAGTGTTAATACAAGTGTATGCCTACTAGGGGTGTCAATACAACATGGCCCTGCCTTCTCTGTATACATGTATACCTACCAGAAGTGTTAATACAAGTGTATGCCTACTAGGGTGTCAATACAACATGTCCCTGCCTTCTCTGTATACATGATTACTACCAGAAGTGTTAATACAAACTTTATGCCTATCAGGGGTGTCAATACAACATGTCCCGACCTTGTCTGTAAACCTAACAGGGGTGTTAATACAACCGTGTATACCTACCAGGGGAGATAATAAAACATATCTCGGCCTTGTCTGTATACATGTATATCTACCAGAAGTGTTAATACCTAGAGATTCATAAATAGGTATTTTCATATCACACCCTATATCAGGCCCTCGACCCATATCAGCCCGAGAGCTATAGCTCTCTGGCTGATATGGTGTCTCAGGCCTGATATAGGGTGTGATATGAAAATAAACATTATTTATTCCATTTATCATATACTTCAGCAATGACTTTGTTGAACTCAACTTCAGCTAACTTACTACGCTGTTTTCCAGGGAGAAAACAAAAATGTATTAATGTATGTAATCCCAATTCTGATGTGTTCACGTCTGTCGCGTAAGTGTAGATCTACACGACATTTTCTTTTCTCCAAAATTTGATTTTAAATGAATGCCATTGAATTTGAAATTGTCTAATTCAGAAAAAGAATGGTCACAAGTGGTTAATTCATCTACGGATAGTTCTATATCATTGAGTTTATTATACATTTGTTAAACTCTATTTATGGTCCATGTATTATGCCTTATTTCTTTCTTTATTTTACTTCTATCCATCTATCAGTTCTTTTATTTCATCTTCTTAGCATTACTAGTCAAGTTATTTCCGTTGAGTTACGGTCAAAGAAGACAGCTCAACGTGCATGTAGATGGAGATGTATAGACAATAATTTGGGCTCGAAAACAGGATGGAATGCAGACGACAAAACCATATGCGTGATAAATCGTATACAATCGTCACTAATCGGTAACCGAAACATTCGGTTATTTCCGTGATATGACTATTTCACGCGTCTGATAAAGCGTTATTGCCCGGCAACGAACTCCTAAATGATGTGACGAGCTAGGTATATGTCGTATCGTATATTCAGAAACAACGTATTTATGGAGAAGTATGTGATAAAAGTATATACCTACCAGGGGTGTCAATACAACATGTCCATGCCTTCTCTGTATACATCTATACCTAGCAGAGGTGTTAGTGCAAGTGTATACGTACCAGGGGTATCAATACAACAGTGTATACCTACCAGAGGTGTTAATACAACAGTGTATACCTACCGGAGGTGTTAATACAACCGTGTTTACCTACCAGAGGTGTTAATACAACATTGGTTAACTACGAGAGGTGTTAATACAACAGTGTATACCTACCAGGGGAGTTAATACAACAGTGTATACCTACCGGAGGTGTTAATACAACCGTGTTTACCTACCAGAGGTGTTAATACAACATTGGTTAACTACGAGAGGTGTTAATACAACAGTGTATACCTACCAGGGGAGTTAATACAACAGTGTATACCTACCGGAGGTGTTAATACAACAGTGTTTACCTACCAGAGGTGTTAATACAACATTGGTTACCTACGAGAGGTGTTAATACAACAGTGTATACCTACCAGGGGAGTTAATACAACAGTGTTTACCTACCAGGGGTGTTACAGCAACAGTGTTTACCTACCAGTGGAGTTAATACAACAATTTATACCTACCAGGGGAGTTAAGACACCACTGGTTACCTACCAGGTTTGTTAATACAAAAGTGTATACCTATCAGAGGTGTTAATACAACAGTGTATACCTACCATAGGTGTTAATACAAGCGTATACCTACCAGGGGAGTTAATACAAGCGTATACCTTCCATTGGTGTTAATACAACAGTGTTTACCTACCAGAAGTGTTAATATAACAGTGTTTACCTACCAACGGTGTTAATACAACAGTGTATACCTACCAGAGGTGTTAATACAACACTGTTTACCTACCAGGGGAGTTTACCTACCAGGCGAGTTAATACAAAAGTGAATACCTACCACACATGTTAATACAAGTGTATACCTACCAGGGGTGTTATTACAAAAATGTATACCTATGAGAGGTGTTAATACAATAGTGTATAACTACTAAGAGAGTTAATACAAGTGTATACATACCAGGGGAGTTAATACAAGCGTATACCTACCATAGGTGTTAATACAACAGTGTATACCTACCAGAGGTGTTAATACAACAGTGTTTACATACCAGAGGTGTTAATACAACAGCGTATACCTACCATAGGTGTTAATACAACAGTGTATACCTACCAGAGGTGTTAATACAACAGTGTTTATCTACCACAGGTGTTAATACAACAGTGTTTACCTACCAGAGGTGTTAATACAACACTGTTTACCTACCAGGGGAGTTTACCTACCAGGCGAGTTAATACAAAAGTGAATACCTACCACACATGTTAATACAAGTGTATACCTACCAGGGGTGTTATTACAAAAATGTATACCTATGAGAGATGTTAATACAATAGTGTATAACTACTAAGAGAGTTAATACAAGTGTATACATACCAGGGGTGTTAATACAACAGTGTATACCTTCCATTGGTGTTAATACAACAGTGTATACCTACCAGAGGTGTTAATACAAGCGTATACATTCCATTGGTGTTAATACAACAGTGTTTACCTACCAGAAGTGTTAATACAACAGTGTTTACCTACCAGCGGTGTTAATACAACAGTGTATACCTACCAGAGGTGTTAATACAACACTGTTTACCTACCAGGGGAGTTTACCTATCAGGCGAGTTAATACAAAAGTGAATACCTACCAGAGGTGTTAATACAAGTGATTACCTACCAGAAGTGTTAATATCAGTGTATACCTACCAGGGGTGTTAATACAACATGTCCCTGCCTTGTCTGGAAATGGAGGCAATCCGTAATCAACACACGTTGTCCCAGGTCGACATTGCAGACCAGCTATACCACCACATATGCCGTCAGCACCGTTAGGACATACGGCTGAAATATAAATATAGCTTAACATGGTTAGGGATCCGCTGAATACTAGTAGTTTGGCATCTGTAACGGATAACATTTAATAAAGAAAACACATCTGAGAAGACGTATGAATCTGATTTAACATACAGCGAGAGCTGTCTGTAAACACCAAAAAATAGTTGGGAACTTTTTAAAAACACCTCAAACTGACATCGTGAGATGTCAGAAAATAGTAAATACTGATAAAGGAGATCTGCTGGTAGCAACAAACACAATCGACTTTCCTTTTGCGGCGGAGCTATGGAGGGGTATGTGCAATTTAGTTGAATACATTTCGATAAATACTAAGAAAGTTATGAAGCGAAACCTACCTGAATTAAAAAGGCTCGTGGTTTTGCCAACCTGATACAAAGAATCGAGGCCAGTATTAATTAGATTTCTTGGAAGAAATCCGACACATCCGCGGACGTGCCTGTGTGAATCTACTTTCCACATGTAGTTGATAAGTGTTTTAATGTTTCATTCTCGTCATTGTTTGCGCACAATATGACCTATTTATGTTTCAACGTGCCTTAATATACTACTAATTAATTCAAACAAAACATCCTAGGTAAACGAGACGTTTGATTCAGTCAACTTATTTACAGTTGTAATAAACCACGTTTGTGCAATAACCATTCAGCGAGTACCTGACATTGAATAAGCCACGTGTGTGCATTACACCATGCAGCGAGTACCTGACACAAAAAACAAGCAGCGAGTACCTGACACAATAAACCATGTAGCGAGTACCTCACACAATCAATCATACAGCGAGTACCTGACACAATCAACCATGCAGCGAGTACCTGACATTGAATAAACTACGTGTGTGCATTACACCATGCAGCAAGTACCTGACACAAAAAACATGCAGCGAGTACCTGACACAATAAACCATGCAGCGTGTACCTGACACAATCAACCATGCAGCGAGTACCTATAACAATCAACCATGCAGCGAATACCTGACACAATCAACCATGCAGCGAGTACCTGACACAACCAACCATACAGCGAGTACCTGACACAAAAAAAACATGCAGCGAGTACCTGACACAATGAACCATGCAGCAAGTACCTGATACAATAAACCATGCAGCGAGCACCTGGCACAATCAACCATGCAGCGAGTACCTGACACAGTAAACCATACAGCGAGTACCTGACACTGAACATTATTCTGACGACGACATCATCATTATTCACTGAACAAAGTTACAATAATTATCTAGCATGTCGATGAATCACAGATGATGAATCATGTTGTAAATACCTACACTGCTGTATTTACAACAGGTAGATAGATATACTGTATACCTAGCAGGGGTGTTAACAGAACAGTGTATAGCTACCAGGGGAGTTAATACCAGGGGAGTTAATACAACAGTGTATACCTACCAGGGGAGTTAATACAACAGTGTATATCTACCAGGGGAGTTAATACAACAGTGTATAGCTACCAGGGGAGTTAATACAACAGTGTATATCTACCAGTGGAGTTAATACAACAGTGTTTACCTACCAGGGGAGTTAATACAACAGTGTATATCTACCAGTGGAGTTAATACAACAGTGTATATCTACCAGTGGAGTTAATACAACAGTGTATATCTACTAAAGGAATCAGTAAAACATGCCCTACCTTGTATATATACATATACCTACCAGGGGTGTTAATACACCATGTCCCTGCCTTCTATGTATACATGTATATCTACCAGAAGTGTTAATACGAGTGTATACTTACCAGAGGTGTTAATACAACATGTCCCGGCCTTGTATGTATTACCTACCAGGGGAGTCAATACAACATGCCCTGCCTTGTATGTATACATGTATACCTACCATGGATGTTAATACAACATGTCCCTGCCTTATCTGTATAATTATACCACAATAGCCTAAATACACACTATGCATCGTGTAAAACCCGAGGATATACACAGCATATGTTAGTTATTGTGGTATACATACAATAGAGCATGAGTCTTGCACGTGTACGGACGATAATGCACTCGCTAACGCTCGTGCATTATCTCCCCGTACACGTGCAAAACTCATGCTCTATTATATACTTGTACCATAGCTGTAATGGTTTTCCTTTGTTCTTGCTTATGATATATTTTTCATAAACCTGAAGACCTGAACCTAAGCCGTGCTATAAATGCCGGTATATTTCAGCCGTGCTATAAATGACAGATTCGGCAGTTATACCATGGCCTACTCCATTGTACACGCGCATAGTTGTAAGTTTACACACAACCTGTCAATCAAAATGTCAATTACCGGCAATTTCTAAGGTACAATACATTTATAGCATACTTTTCTCGTATGCGATTTATACTGCACTCTCGGGCCTGCGGCCCTCGAATCAGTATAAATCGCATATACTCGAAAAAGTATGCTATAAATATTACATGTATAGCTACATAAGTGTTAATACAAGTGTATACCTACCAGGGGTGCTAATACAACAGTGTATACCTACCATGGGTGTTAAAACAACAGTGTATACCTACCAGGGGAGTCAATACAACATGCCATGCCTTGTATGTATACATGTATACCTACCAGGGATGTTAATACAACATGTCCTTGCCTTGTCTGTATGCTTGTATTCCTACCAGAAGTGTTAATACAAGTGTATACCTACCAGGGGAGTCGATACAACATATCCCTGCCTTGTCCGTATACATACCAGAGGTGTTACATTTATTAAATACAACCGTGTATATCTACCAGCAGAGTTAATACAACAGTGTATACCTACCAGGGAAGTTAATGCAACAGTGTATACCTACCAGAGGAGTTAATACACACCTACCAGGGGTGTTAATATTATAAAATTATTGCCTTTTAGTAAGGTCGATGTGTATTGATCGCCTCGGTCGATATCACTTTTCTCAGGTCGATAAATACACATATCGACCGAACC
>JAWPHD010015116.1:0-57151 GCA_037043455.1 Cyrtodaria siliqua | reverse complement strand
GTGATAGTTTGCATGGGCATGTTCATGGCATTTCGTAGGTTGTATCTAGAGATGTTACCGACAGTAGATCAGAATTAAGTGTATTTGCAGCAGAAATAGGATTATCTGCAACAATAAATAGGCCCGTGTCATCTGCAAGACGACGAATGTTTGAATTAATGTCTATAACAATATAGTTTATATAAAGAAGGAATAAAAGTGGCTCTAAGATGAATCTTGGGAATCACCGGCTTTAATGCTATTCCAATCCGACTGGGTACCAGGTAAGACAACGCGTTGTTTCTGTCACTAATATAACTTTGGAACCATTTTAAGAGATTTGCTGTGATACCAGCAGACTTCAATTTTGCAATAATTCCATCCTGCCAAACACGATAAAAGGCTCTGCTGATATCACAGAAAATCGCCCTTATTTCTTTTCCAGAATCTAAAGCTTTACAGAAGAAATTATATGTATATAATGCAAGCTGATTAATTGTTGAGTCACCTGGAATAAATCCAGACTGCAGTGCAGTTAAGATGTTATTTTTTTGAAAAAGTTAAATACGTGTTTAGAAATGAATTTTTCTAAAACCTTTTCAACACAACTAAGAAATGCTATATGTCTGTAGTTGGACACGATTGATTGGTCTCCAGATTTGAAAACTGAACAAACCTGGGCTTCCTTCCAAGTTAATGGCACAAGGCTATCCCTTAGGCAATGATTAAATAAGGAACACAAAGGTTCAGATAGTTCGGTGGCTATAGTTCTTTAAGAACACGGTTGTTAATTGTAGAGGGATTCTTTTCTTCGAGTGTCGAGTTTCGAGTAGACAAAATCGAGTTTCGAGTAGAGAATATAGAGTTTCGAGTACAGAATATCGAGTTTCGAGTATACAAAATCGAGTTTCGAGTAGAGAACATCGAGTTTCGAGTAGACAAAATTGAGATTCGAGTAGAGAATATCGAGTTTCGAGTAGAGAATATCGAGTTTCGAGTAGACAAAATCGAGTTTCGAGTAGAGAATATCGAGTTTTGAGTAGACAAAATCGAATTTCGAGTAGAGAATATCGAGTTTCGAGTAGAGAAAATCGAGTTTCGAGTAGAGAAAATCGAGGTTCGAGGAGACAAACTCGAGTTTCGAGTAAAAAATATCGAGTTTCGAGTAGACAATATCGAGTTTCGAGTGGAGAAAAGCAAGCTGTTGGTAGCTTTCAGGAGACAATACCGAGTTCCAAAGTTTAATGCGATCGCCCATTTTGAGGATGTCGGATATATTAGCACAATGATGAATTATTGCACATCAAACTCTAATGTTATGTTAACGTCTTTACCGCGAGCAGAACAAAATTATAACTTTTTTATCGCAAGTTTTCATAGTATTAATGATCTATTTGAAGTTATATTTGTTATTCAACCGTTTCTCTATACAGAAGTAAATCCCCTAAGTATTTCTTTTTTGGCATTTGACACGTATGAATTCACGGGACGTAACTAATGACGTATATAATAGACGTATATATAACGTGTAATTGACATTGAACGTACGCGGATACTTAGAGTTATAGTGTTGTTTAGTTTCAAATGTTCGTTGATTCCTTTGAATTTCAATGATTAATGTATTATTTACAAGTTGCGTATCAAGGAAATTGTTAAATACTTGAATAAAACAATCAATAGATCTGCAGTAAGTTTAATCATGCTACTTTTCCCCTTGATTTCTATAAGTTAACCGTTTACATGTGCACTTATGAATTTAGGGGCGAGGAGAGGCGTGTGATGTGGGTGTGGGTGGAGAGGGGGGGGGGGTCATTTAGCATTTAGAATGTTTGCATTGCACATGTGTAAAATACGTGTGACAGGCCCGTAGCCAGCCCTGAAATTTAACTGAGGCCAATCCCTTACTGTGGTGGTCTGGTGGCACGCACCCCTGCCCACCCACCCACAAAACTCCGGATAATTTGTTATTATTATTTCTACATGCAATTTCTTACGTTTTAGGGCATATATCGAAGACAAGCTTCTCAGTTTTAAGATATTTTTTTATCAATAATAAAGTATTTATCGATATTGCGGTTGATTATATGTAAAGTACATAGTCACAGGTACCTGAATCAGTGTCGGGAACTAAACAAAAATAGATCTAGATCTATATAAAAATTTAAAAAAAACAAACAATTTATTTGTTGAAAACAAACATTATCCCACTCGTTTTGATTGATTGAATTGGATTTTATAGTCGCACCAACAGCTAAGATCATATGGCGACTTTCCAGCTTCCATTGGTGGAGGAAGACCCCAGGGGCCCCTCCGGACAATTTTCGTGCACGGGCGGGCACCTGGGTAGAACCACCGACGTTCCGCAAGCCAGCTGGATAGCTTCCTCACATAAAGATTCCTAGGCCCCTGAGGGATCAAACCTACAGCGGTGAGGGGCAAGTGATTTCAAGTCAGAGACGTTAACCACTCGGCCACGGACGCCCCTACTCAACTCTCCTTTTGCATTGGTTATGTAATATTCTGGAACGTCCACTGACTAGGGAGCGTAACATTATCCCAGAGTACAGAGTATTGTAGTTATAGTCTATAACTACAATCCTCTGGGATAAAAAAAAATCAGGAAAACTTTAAATGTTTGTTTTCAACAAAGAACATGTTCATTTTTTTTTACATTTTGTATCTATTTTTTGTTTCATTCCCAACACTGATACAGCTACCGGTGTACATAGTAAGTACATTCTCCCAATTTTACAGATGGAATGCCTCGGTGTTTTTTCCTTTTTTTTCTTCATAAAATGCAATGTCTCAGTATGTCTCAGCGTGACACCAAATCCACTTAGTCGCAGATCTAACAACAAACAGATATGAAACCTCGCGCTTTATCGCGATTTCTCGTGACCACCCTTTGATCTCCATAAAAGCGGTACGAGATTAGTTACGCGCATGCGCATGTCGAATAACACCACATGCGCATGTCGAATAACACCGTTACTACGGAAGCGTCAATAAAGATAAAGATTGACGAAGGGGTTCTGTTATTAAATCGTTCGCTCAAATTGTCCAGTCCTAAATAAAATATATATAAATAAATCAAATAGCAATTAATGTTTCTTTGAATTTAACGCACGTTCATGACAAGCAATAGGAGTTCTGATAAAGGTGTAATATACCAGATAATATGAGCGAAAATATAGCTACCTAGTTGCCGAAATAAGTGTGAAAAATAGATAAAAAAATAGTCGGTAACATAGTACTCCTGTCGATCGTGTTGTTATAGCGATTTACATGTAGTGTCACACCAGTATTACCCCTAATAAAAGATGCATGGCAAGGTTGTCTACCTGAAGATCGCCGTGTTGTTTTAGCGATATGTCACGTCAATGGGGTGTGAATATACCCAATATACATTTTGAGTCCAGACCTTAGGGGGATGTTGATAAAGTAATATAATTTGACACTTGTGTGTGGTCTGTGTATGCATGCTTGTCTGTTTGACTGTCTGTCAAATAGTCCTGTGTATGTATTTTGTAATTGTTGTATATATATATTATGATGATGTACTTAACGTACAAGTCAATAAAAGTATGTTCACTTCTGTTCTGTATTAACGAATACTCTTTTCAGGTATATAAAAACCACCATATGTTCATGTCCTCAGTATGTCGGTTTTACAATGTCAAGTTACAGTAAAGACAATTTTCTGTCTTGGGATAATGATATTGATTTAGAGTTCTTATTAGGGGAATATACTGAAGATGATGAACCTAACATGTACGCATGTGTCAAATGCGCCACTGTATATGTTTGTCCGCACTGTAACAAAGATTATAAATCCATCTCAGGGTTTCGCGGTCATGTTCTAAAGAAACACGAGAAAATGGACAAAAAAAAAAGAAGAACTATCTGCCATTAAATCCAATAATACCTTTAAGAAATCATACTTCACAAAGCAAAAGATGTCAATGAAATCTGAGAAAAAATGAATGAGGAGTTTGAAGGAAAGTTTTATGGGTAATACGGTGTATTATTTTTAAAGAAAGTAAATAAAAGCGTTAAAATGATCACAAGATTGAGAGACTAATGGACAAAAAGAAATTAACAAAATGGCCTGAAACCACTATAATACTTTTAAGAAATCATTTCACCTCACAAAGCAAGAGATTTCAGTGAATTCTGTGAACAAATGAATGAGGAGTTTGAAGGAAAGTTTTATGGGTAAAACGGTGATATTTTTAAAGAAAGTAAATAAAAACATTAAAATGATCACAAGATTGAGAAAATAATGGACACAAAGAAATTATCAAAATGGTCTGAAACTACTAAACTACCTTTAAGAAATCATTCCTCTTCACAAAGCAAAAGATGTCAGTGAAATCTGAGAAAAAATGAATGAGGAGTTTGAAGGAAAGTTTTATGGGTAAAACGGTGTTATTTTTAAAGAAAGTAAATAAAAACATTAAAATGATCACAAGATTGAGAGAATAATGGACAAAAAGAAATTATCAAATTGGTCTGAAACTGCTATAATACCTTTAAGAAATCATTTCTCTTCACAAAGCAAAAGATGTCAGTGAAATCGGAGAAAAAATGAATGAGGAGTTTGAAAGAAAGTGTTATGGGTAAAACGGTGTTATTTTTAAAGAAAGTAAATAAAAACATTAAAATGATCACAAGATTGAGAGAATAATGGACAAAAAGAAATTATCAAATTGGTCTGAAACAGTCAAACTGCTATAATACCTTTAAGAAATCATTTCTCTTCACAAAGCAAAAGATGTCAGTGAAATCTGAGAAAAAATGAATGAGGAGTTTGAAGGAAAGTTTTATGGGTAAAACGGTGTTATTTTTAAAGAAAGTAAATAAAAACATTAAAATGATCACAAGATTGAGGGACTAACGGACAAAAAGAAATTATCAAAATGGCCTGAAACTGCTAAAATACTTTTAAGAAATCATTTATTCTCACAAAGCAAAACATTTTTATGAAATTTATGAACAAATGAAGGAGGAGTTTGAAGGAAAGTTTCGTTGATGCCGAACCATCCGAAATACGGAATACCCGAATATAATGTAACTTACAACATATGCATAAAATACATCGTACAGTGCTTTTACACACAAAAAGAAGGTCCGCAAAACAGTTTTTAATCGTAAATTTATACTTACATTGAAGTTATATCCAAAACATGCACATAACATGTCACAATATACGTATGTTTGGTCGAATTGTATGTCGTTCACATTTCACTAATGGCGGTACTTCACAAAATGGCCGTTCACGACCCGGTCTCGTTGGTGTCACGAGAAATGGCGAGACCATTAATGCAAATAGGTGCAAGAGACCATTCTGTTTGTTAATATTTCTGTGGTAAAACTTTTAAAGGGCCATAACTTGGTTGCTTTTGTTCCAACATCTTTTCACAGTGTGAAAATAAACAATGCTATGAGTATAGACCAAGCAGTGAACTTGTGAGGATGTGTAAGGGTATGTGCAACTAAGTTCAGGACAGTTAGTGGAAGTTCACTGTGTTAAAGTTAGGACTAGTGTTTCCCTCAGCCTTGAAAAAGGGCAGGGTAAATAAAAAAAAAGGGCATTTTTAACGTGCAAAATTATTTAAAAAAATCTTTGTAATTTAACGTCGCTTTTATGGTATGTTTGAGTATGAGTTTTCATCAATATTCTATATCTACTTCTCTGCACAGGTATTCGGCGCATAATTTGTTCACTACTAACCCTCCCCCTCTACTACCACACACACCCACCCACCCCACACCCACCAAAAAAAAAATCACCCAAAAAGTCATTTAATAACATTTTAAAACTTTTCTAAAAAAAAAAAAAAAAAAAAAAATTGAAAAGTTTTAAAATGTTGTTAAATGTACATAATATAAACGAAATGATTTTTTTTTGATTTTTTTTTTAGGAAAGTTTAAAAATGTTACCTGTACACACTGGAAATACCCCGTGGCTAAATCTGGTGATTGTCGGTTTAAAGGTCACACGACGTGTCAAAGTGCGTTTGTGTATTTCCAGAGACTGCAGTCGCGAGCAGTTTTAGAAAGGGCACTGCGGGCGGCATGTAATTAATGCGTGGCGGTATGTAAAAGACTGCATGGCGGGGCGAAAAAAGGGCTTGCCGACCCGCCCCGCCATTCCGCATTAGGGGAAACACTAAGGACTCACAGTGTGTTCAAGAGATGACACATATATTTATAGTGTTAAATGACCTTACATGTTTATCATTGGTTATTAAATAAAATATTGTTTAAAAACTGTGTTTATTCATTCTGACATCAATGAAGAAACTTGTTTAAAAGTGTATTTTTAGGTATTCGTTTATGGAATTTGGGTAAAAAATACTGCTCGCCCTCTAAAAATAGCGAAAAAAACTCCCAGATTTTTGCATGAATCTCCCTTAAAAAAATCACTAAACTCCCAGATTGATGTCCTGAAAATATCACATGTATGCTGCTTTGTTTTTATCTCTAAACTTAGACTTTTTTATATATAGAGAGAGATAATGAAATATGAAATAACATTAAAAATAAAGTAACAATGCCATCCTTAAATATATATTGTTTGCTGTTTTCCGACCCAAGATTTTATATGTCATTAAGTGGGTAGGCAGGTAGGTGATTTTTTTGTAGGTAGTAAAAAACATTATGTTATAAAAGAATTGCTATTGTTGTAATTCTACCACTGGTGGATCGACACCTGCGATCCAGTCTAATCCATTGCGCCTGCGCCGAAGGGGGTGACGTCACCATTCACCCGCTAGAAGCCAGTTCGAGCTCACACACCAACCTGTAAAGACGTCTGTAAATTCTACTTGCCAAAGTACTCCGTTCCGGAACCAATACTTGGTAAGTATGTACAGACACTTTACAACAATGGCACTGCGAGCAATTGAACTACCAGCGGAGGAAGGTATTTATGCTTTTTGCCGCTGTGAAAGCGACTTGTTGCACCCCACACACTTCTGAGTGGGTGGGGTAATGTGCGTGTTTTGCGCCACATTTGGGCGCGAAATATCACGCCACGTCGGCAGTTTACAGCGCTTACAATATTATTTTTTAGTGTGGATTCTTTCCACTCATTTTGTTATTAATAGGAATTGAAAAAACTAAATTGGAATAGTTTTTATTTTTGAATTTTCCCGTTCACCGCCAGCTGGAATGAACAAAAAAGTACCAAAATGATAAATCTAATAGTTATTTAATTATATTTATTTTTTTCCATCAACTTTACAATACTATCTATCATTCCCAGGTGGCATGTGAAATTCACAACCTTTCACACTTTATAGTGTGTAATGTGAAATCACAATTCCAGTCTAGGGAGAGTTACATTTTTTTAAATAATTCATTCTATTTCACATATATTGAATTTTGATTTTGAATAAAATATCAGTTATCTGTGTTGAATGTTTATTTACTAACCTATTTATTTATGCAATTGTTCAAATATCCAACAAGTCCATATTGTACAGAGATTCACAACACTATAGTGTGAAGCTGTACAATATATTATTTGTATTAATTTCTTTGTGGTATCAATTATTCACAACTACGGTGTGAATTTGTTACAATACATTTATTATTTGTAGTCATTTGTCGATTGTATTAATTATTCACAACTACGGTGTGAAATTGATACAATACGCAATATTGAATAATCACAAATTCGTACTGTGTACTCAATATAAAAAAAAATGACACAAAAAATTCAGATCAATTTTTGCATGGAGGCAGAGTTGAATGAACTGCCGGGGGTCAGAGACAAGATGGCTGAAAGAATCATAGAATTCAGGTCTACAATGGGTAACATTAGTAGACAAAACATCAGCTCCATCCCATATTTAAGGGTGACTGACGAGTTGCTGGACAGAGTTGACTTTTCCAAAAATGGCAACCTGTCCGTCAATGTGCCAGCCGACACAATGGAGGCCCTATCCTCCATGCAAAATTTTAAAGAGGAAAGCGGGGATGAGGATGACTTAGCTGCACCAGCAAGTAATCCACATGTGGGTACGATGGAGATGGGCAATGTCTCAGATAAACTGGACATTGAAACCACCAACCCAGTGGACGAAGGGGCAAAAGCATTAAGCCCCATAAAGTCAAACCCAAAAGGTCAGCAGCAGGTTATCATTGACCAGGTCACCGAACAAATTAAACATTTCGAGGCGGGAGGGGCTAAACCAAAAACGGGACCTAAGTTCAAACGTGAACCAGAAAAAGGTGAGATGCCCAAAATGGCCATGCCTAAGTTCACGGATTATAAACCATCCCCGGGACGACCACGTTTGAAATGCAAAATGCATTAAATAAACAGAATCAGACCCGAATTGAGAATACGGAAACTGTACTGATTAAGCTATTAGCTAACACAGTAGAGATTCTGTCAGCTCAAAATCTTAAGAGCACCAAGGGCACTTAAGACGCACAGGGTATTAAACTCCCGCGGAATTACGAAATTCCCAAAACACTGAGGTTTGACGGAACCTCGGAATGGGAAATCTTCTTGCGGAAGTTTACAAGCTACACTGATGCGATGGGATGGACACCGGTTATGAAACGGGAGGCACTGACTTGGAGTTTGGAAGGGAAGGCAAGCAAGTACTTGACCAACCTTCTTAACAGGAACGAATCAATTAGTTACGCCGAAGTCATTCAGCGACTAACTAAAAGATTCGAAAATAAGGACTTGGTTCAGGCACTGATGGCCAAATTTATGTCCGAGGTCCAGAAACCAAAAGAGGACCTCGAGGACTGGGCAGACCGCATTTATGACTTGGCGTGCCGCGCTTACAAAGGCCTGCCAGACGTACACATTGCCAAATTGGCAGTAGTGCGCCTCTGTCAGGGCCTAGAAAACAAAGCAGCGGGCCACCAGGTTACAAACTCGAGGCCTGAGACTGTTGAAGCCGCCGTAGACGCAATACGGTGGTATCAGCTAAACCAAACTGCCATCTATGGCTCTAAGACGGAACCGGAACCCGTGAAGCCTGTGGACACAATATGCGACCAACCCAAAGTACAGGCAGTCACGAGTCCAGCTCTGTCCCGTAGAGATTCCTCCCCAAAACCGAGACCGAGGTTGGAGAACAGAGTCTCTATGTTAGAGACCAAGATGGACAAAGTCCTGACAATACTATCGGACGTCAGTATAACGCTCAAAGGCCTAACTGAACAGTCCAGGTTCCGACCCAGGTCACCCTCCCCCACCCGAACCAGGTGCTTCATATGCAATGAAGCAGGGCATTTCGCTAAGGAATGTCCAAAAAACCGGAGGGGTGCAGCTCATAACCGGAAATCAGTTTCGTTCGTCCAAGATGATGAACATACTCAGGAAAAGGCCGAAGATTCTTTAAACGAGTCCGGGTCGGACCGAGAGGCCTAAATCCGACCCCTGACATCAAAGGCCACATAACCAAAGCTCCAAGCATTCACAAATCAGGCCTAGGGCAGTGTGTGAATAGTAATAGTTCTCACATTTCCCAGGACAAGAGGTGTGATAATATGGAACTTTATAACGGGCCTATTCACAATCTTAAAGAGTGTGAAAAACAGCCAGAGGGGTCGCCTCTCAACCCTATTGACATGCTTAATCACAATCGTAAAGAGTGTGAAAAGCAGTCAGAGGGATCGCCTCTCAACCCTATTGACATGCTTAATCACAATCATAAAGAGTGTGAAAAGCAGTCAGAGGGGTCGCCTCACAACCCTAATAACAGGCATATTCACAATCTTAAAGAGTGTGAAAACCAGCCAGAGATTAATAACCAGGAGTGTGAAAACATGTTAAAGGAAGAGAAATTATCAGCTAAAGATTCTCAGAACACTTGGTCCCAAAGCCCTGACGACATAACTGTCTGTCAATTAAGGTCTGGGTCTATGTTCCGAGTAGCGGCTGTGGTCAATAGACAGCCTACACAAGCAGTTGTTGATACTGCAGCTGAAGTCACTATAATTTCGGATTCCTTATACAGACAACTAGAACCTAGACCACCAGTGCTCAAGAACATCAAACTACACACAGCTGGTAAGAAGTTGAGCATGATAGGCTTTGTCGTGGGACCCGTGGCCCTCAAATTGGGGAACAAAGTATACCACGAACGAGTCTATGTGGCTCCAATACAAGATACCATGCTGTTAGGTCTGGACTTCTTGAAAGCGCATGGCACCAAAATTGATCTTTTAAATTCCCAACTAACGGTGGGAGAAGAGATCATTAAAATGGAATTAGAGGGTGGGAATGACTCCCAACCTACTGTAGCTAGGGTGTGTGTAGACCGGCGAACGGTAATTCCACCTAATTCAGTAGTTCTAGTTGACTGTTCGGTAGACCATGTACTACCACAATATGTTGTGGAGCCCATAAAAGTAAAGAGTAATAAACTGTTGGTACCTCGCACCATACATACGGGCAATAAAGACCTTAAAGTGTGTATGATTAACATTACCGACAAGTTTATTACCGTAAAGAAAACGCTCAACATTGCTGAGGCACACTTAGCACACACTGTAATGCATCAGAATATTTATCAAAGACTATGCAAAGTTAGCTGCACCTTTGTACGGGGTAACTGGGAAAAATGCATTTGTGTGGGGTAAGGATCAGGAGCAGGAATTTCAGAACATAAAACATGCCTTAACTCATGCTCCTGTTCTTGCCCTGCCGAATAGTACAGACCTGTTTATCCTAGACACGGATGCATCTAAATATGCAATAGGAGCAGAGCTTTCCCAAGTACAAAACGGTTAAGAAAAGGTGATCACCTATGGTAGTTATGCCTTATCACCGGAGCAACAGAGATATTGCACGACCAGACAGGAATTATTAGCTGTGGTACGATTCACTCGACAATTCCGACACTATTTGTTGGGACGAAAATTCGTTGTTAGAACGGACCACATCAGCCTGACCTGGTTACTGAACTTTAAGAACCCTCAGGGTCAAATTGCCCGTTGGTTAGAGGAGTTAAGTCAGTATGATATGGTTGTGCAACATCGTCCCGGTGCAAAACATGGTAATGCAGATGCCCTGTCAAGGTGTGTACCAATATCGGGAACTTGTAGACATTACGCGTTGGGTCAAGACCCAAAGCTCTTGCCATGTGGAGGATGTACATATTGTCAAAGACTGCACAAAAATTGGTTCAATTTCACCTCAGAAGTTGATGATGTACGTCCTCTATCAAAAGGCGCCTTGCACAAAAGCGTATCACAAGCAAACACTTGCATGTGTCGCTAGTCATGCAAATCAACCCAACCGGTTGAGGGCCTTATATCACCCCAGGACCAAGAGCTAGATGACATGAGTTGGCGCTGGGACCCTGGTGGAGTTATAGTCTATGACCCACAACCCAACATTTGTGATGGACATTTGCCCAACCTTTGCGATGGACTTTTGCCCAACCATTGTGATGGGAGTAGGGTGAACATAGTCAGGGACCACCAAGGTGTGTACTGGGGCTAGTAACACTGCAAAATCAGGACCCAGATTTAACATTTCTGTTGGATTGGTTAAAAGACAAACAGGAACCCGAAGACGGAGTACTGTTTGCAGCCAATCAAGCGGTAAAATATTATTGGATTAATAAGGACTTATTCTTCCTAGTGGATTGAGTGCTATGGAAGCAAAGGGAGGAAAACAAAGATAAGGTCTTAGTCATTCCATCAGACCTAAAAAATGAAATCCTTGAAATGCACCATGACATTCCGTCCGCAGGCCATCAAGGTATAGACCGCACAAAAAGTAAATTAAAAGAAAAATATTTTTGGTATAAAATGTCACAAGATATAAAAAAATTCATAAGTTCATGTGCGGTCTGTAACCAAAGCAAATCTGTCACGCGTAAAAGTCGAAGTCCAATGATACAAGTCCATGCTGGGTCTCCAATGGAAAGGGTACACATCGACTTCCTAGGTCCACTAACCCCAACTGATCGGGGTAACAAATACATATTGATGATAGTGGACCAATTCACTAAATGGATAGAGTGCGTACCACTTCCATCACAAACGGCAGATGTTACAGCTCACGCGTTAATAAACGAGTTTTTCTCTCGTTTTGGCTATGCGTTAGAGATATTTAGTGATCAGGGTCGGAACTTCGAAAGCGACCTATTCACTAAAATCTGTGAAATGACCAGAATTCACAAAGCCAGAACTACACCCTTCAGACCTTCTGGGAATGGACAAGTGGAACGGTATAATAGGACTCTTATAGACGCCGTGCGCTGTTATGTTCAGAAATCCCCCAAAGACTGGGACATATTTCTAGCACAAATTTCGAGTGCCATGAGATCTTGCGTCAACAGGCAAACGAGCTTCACACCTAATAAATTAATGTTAGGTAGAGAGGTAAATCAACCCCCGGATCTTATGTACCCAAAAAGTCATGATAACTTAAGGGATTCTGATCCGGACAGCTATGTGCGTCTGTTAGAGAATGCCGTTTCATTGGCCCATAAAACAGCAAGGGACACCTTAAAAATGTCACAAAAGAGAATGAAAAGAGATTATGATTTACGGACACTGGAAAAATCATACAAAATAGGCGATCTAGTTTATATCGAGAATAACGCCCCAAAAAAAGGGGTCAGTAAAAAACTACTCCCCCTTTGGAAAAGTCCCGGTATAATCATTGCAAAATTATCGGCAGCATTATACCGAGTCAAATTAAGGCACTCGATAATCACAACTCACCATGACAAAATGAAGCTGTGTATGGATCGCCAGATTCCCGAATGGTTGCAAAATTATAAGAAAAATCTAAAATCCACAACTGAGAAGGGGAACGAACCATCAAAAGATGGTAAGGAACTTTTCTGTGTATGTAGGAAGCCATATTCGGGAGAATTTATGATTCAGTGCGATAAGTGTGCCGAATGGTATCACGGAGCCTGTGTGAATATCACAGTACAAGAGGCCCGTGGTATCAAAGAGTACCAATGCCCTATTTGCAAGGGCTAATCTCTGCTCAATCTCTTTCAGGAAAATGGCCTACACCAAAACTATAGAGCTGGTGGAGGGCCACCTGAGGACAGGGACATTAATGAATCCCCGGTGTCTTATCCGCGACACTTTAGGCATGGCTCATGGACTACCCGGTGTGGAGTTCCAGAGATTGCTAATCTCTATGTACCAGCTGGCCGTAAAACAAAATAACTGGTCTTGGGTAGAAAAAGCTCAATTGGAATCCGTAACTTTCCTCTCGGAATCATGGATTTTACAAAATCTTCCGCACAAATCCAAAAACAGGAACCGAGTATCTATACCCAAGATCAAGGAACAGGTTTATGAGCCATCATCCATCTGTAAGGACATTCGCTTGGTGGATAATCCATCACTCCCCAAGCAGACTACATCTCTGGTTGGGGGAGCGATTGTTCTCACAGGTGGAACTGGGCATGAGGAGGAGTTACCATCAGATCCTGAAGTGTATGTGGGTCCACCGGATGTGCATATGGAAGATCACAATACCGTTATGGGATGTGAAATTCATGCAGCATCAGGACCTGTTGTGGATGTTTGCCTTAATATTCACAATACTCCTATCTCACCTGAGAGAAGTGAAGAATGTGTCAAAGGCGAACATCCAATTGTCATGGATACTGGCGCTGTTCCCAATGCTATACCAAGCGATGGGATAAGTAGTCAGCGTAAGCGTAGGAATCGGGGGGCAAAGAGGAAGGGTAGGGGTTTCGGAGAAGGGAAACAGACCAAGCCTTTGCCCTTGATGAAGGTCACTATTCAGAATGTGTCAGATGTCCCTTGTCCGACTGCCTCGACCTTGCCTTCTCGTCCTAGTAATGACGTTGAAGTGGAGGATCGAGCTCAGGACGTTATTGTGGAAGTCCCGGAAAGGCCTCCCAGGGCAGCCTGGTTTAAATTTGCGAAGTATTCTGCATGCCCAATAACTGGTTGCAACAGGAAAACCAAATCCATGAAGCAGCATGTAACTTCCAGACATATGCCGGAGCTGTTTTGGGAGACTTGGTCGGCAGAAACAGTGGCAGCCCCAGAGTTCCAGGCTAAAAGAATGGCGGCCCTGGGGCTCCTGAGCTCGTGGTTACTGGGAACTGGTGAACCCATAGATCAGCTGGTGCACGTAATAAATGATCGGGGTTTGGTCTCGTCTTTGTCTACCATTACCAACAGATCTGCAGTGGCCATGCATGAGCTCTGTAGATTTAATGGGTGAAGAGTGCCAGTCGAGGGGTTCACCTTGGCTCCTTTAAATTCCCCCGCCACTTTAATTCATTGGCGTCCCCTGGCCAGCTTATTCAATCTGGTCTCGGTGAGCCAATACAAGGAGTTCCTGAAGACCTATAGGGAGGAATCAACTTCCTTAAATCTGACGGAAACAGTGGCGGAGGGGTTATCGGAGACTAACCTCAGTATAAACCCTATCACAACTCAGTATGGAGTGGGGGATTTACCCCAAACCTTAGAGTGTGAACCACTTGGGATACAGAACAGGGTCCCCAACCCGATGGGTGTATTCGATGCCATTGACAGTCATATGCATCTGGACAGATCTAGACGGGCATTGTGGGGGAAAGAGTCAAACGCCTCGGTAAGTGACCTTTTGTCCGCACAATTGGTCGTACAGCCTCCTGTCCAAGTCAATATCAAGGGTGTTGTGACTGTTTATTGTGATCCTGAGGATTATCCTAAGTCTCTCTCAGAGGTGCCCGGCGTGAAGGTAGCAATAGGGGTTCACCCCCGTAAGGTACACCTCTTTTCAGAGGACAGAGAGAGAGAATTTATAGCTCTCTTGGGGAACCCCAATGTTACTGCCCTGGGAGAGGTGGGTCTGGACATGACTGAACCCTGTCACACCTGGCAGCATCAAGAGGATACCTTAAGGCGTATCCTACCCCAGAGTCGTGTAAGTTTACCACTTGTCCTCCATATAAGAGGGAACAATAGTAGGGAGGGATCAGACCTGTACCTAAAAGCATTCCATATAGTCCAAGAGTACTGTGGCTGGTCCCAACCTATACACTTGCATTGTTTTGGGGATGGTGCGGACGATGTGAACGGGTGGCTCAGTTACTACAGGAATTGCTTCTTCGGATTCACAGCCAATGTTAAGCACTTCTCGGAGGTTCAGCTGCTGGGCTTGGCGGCAGTCCCGGAGAACCGTATATTGCTCGAGACTGACTCCCCTTACCTGTTTCCGGCCCCGCATCAAAAACCAAACAACCCTCTATTCATAGGGGATGTTGGCCGCTTGGTGGCTGAGAGGCGTGGTGGGGATCAGGCCGGCCTAATAGGTGCATCTCTTGAGAATGCGAAAGTTCTGTATGGGTTCTAAGAGGCAATTCGGATATCCGCAGTGCACCCACTGGGACGATACACGCATACGCCATACTGTCTCTATAACCGTCATTATAGAGCCATCAATACTATTACTAGAGACTTGTGATTCTTGCACTTTTAAGGTAAACTAGTCACAGTACTCTGTTGAGATGTGTGAACCTCTTTTATATATAACTTGCACCTTTGCAACTTCATCACTTGTAATGTAAATAATCACAGGACTCTATTGAGATGTGTGAAAGTTTTTTGTATATAAGTAACTTTTACTTTCACAACTCCATCGTTGATGTGTGAATATTTTAACATAACTTTAACTTTTATAGTAATACTTTATAATTCAACGTCTGTTGGTAACTCGCGACCTTACTCTAAACCCATACTATAGTGAGTATTGTAAATCTTCCTTATTACAATCTTCAGGCTAATGATTTATATGAAGTCTGGATTGTACCGCCACTGGTACACGGAGTGTACACTCTTGGTAAGAGTGAGCCATTGCTGACGGTGTCGGGGGACCAGCAGGCATTGGGGGCTTTGCCCTTTTTAAAAGTGACAGGAGTGTTGTAAATTCTACCACTGGTGGTTCGACACCTGCGATCCAGTCTAATCCATTGCGCCTGCGCTCAAGCGGGTGACGTCACCATTCACCCGCTAGAAGCCAGTTCGAGCTCACACACCAACCTGTAAAGACGTCTGTAAATTCTACTTGCCAAAGTACTCCGTTCCGGAACCAATACTTGGTAAGTATGTACAGACACTTTACAACACTATAAAGTTTTCGGTAAGGACTTTTTCATGGGTAGGTAGGGAACCAGCAAACCAACAATTGTTCATGGTCGGCCCAATTGTTATTGTTTCTATATAAAAAAAAAATTGCACTGGGTATAAGGCGTTTCGCAAATCCCATTGATTTGGGCCCCATCACCCTAAAGTCACATTTTTTTTTTTTAAAGAACCTGTAATAATAATTTATACATGGTCATGAAACTAGCAGAGTCCTCTAGTTTTCCAGAACAAACTTCTTCATTAATATTAATTAATTAGTGATGTTAAGAATCATGGGTTTTAGTTCTGTGCATATGGTTGTATTCGTAGTTGGAATGACACCCGTAAATTAATGCTTCCAGATCACCCGAAGTCCCTTTAAAAGCCAATCTTGTTTGTTGTTTCCCTTGTTTTGGGTTATTTCCCTTGAAAGGCGAAAGTGCGCAATTTCCCCGCTATTAAAATGTAAACATTGGCGACCTTCTTTCAAAACAAACTCCTGGGATAACAAACATAATAAAAATACATCACATATGATACTAACCAATATGACAATCCTCAATATGATGAATCAGATCAGCTAAATGTGGAAAAGCGCGTCCGCAACCCTGAAATCTACAATTATTTAGAAGGAACACCGCCATTTGCATGTAGATCGCAACCTCGTTTTCATTTGCATTTTAGCATAAATTTACGAACGGAAACCAGATATAGATCGGCGGAAACGAACGATTGATTTCATTTTTAAAAAGCATATTCGTTTGTATTGATTAAATGGCAATAATATTAACAATACTGTTCAGTTATTTTTGTCATATGTATATTCTATAACCGCAGAATGCGGTTAATAACAATATTTCGATAAACAGCACCACACCCAAAGAGCTGAACGTGACAAATGTGTTATTGCGGTAATAGGAACGTCTTCAACGTTCACATCGGGGCATTAGATAAAACCTTCCGAGATTCAAAACTACTCACATGATTCAGTAATGAAAACAAAGACCAAATATCAATTATATAACGCCACTACTTAGATACCTACACCCTATTAAACCCTGCATCAAACTACAGACCAATATCCCTAACATGTGTACAACCAGCAAAATCATGGAACATATAATAGTAACAAACATCATGTTTCACCTAGATAAAAACAAACTTCTTAACAATTTACAACATGGTTTTCGATCTAAACACAGCTACAAATCACAATTAATCATTTTCACACAAGAGATCTTTGATAAATTAGAAAACAAAAAGAAAACAGACCTTATTGTCACGGACTTTATAAAGTTGATCACGACAGACTATTGTTTGGGGCGCTTGCTTCAGCCAAAGGTTTTTCTGCAGTAACTCGAGCAATTTAAATAATACGTACATCAGTTATACATTATTAGAACTGGCATTTTTAGTGGTAAATAAAACTACTTTACTTTTGAAGATCGGTTGAGAAATAAATATTTTACAGCCAAAATAATTTTTTGATGGGGTTTTTCCTATGTAAATTCCTTGTTGCTGGAACCGCAGAAAATTAAGAAATTTCAAATAACTTCAGTTAGCCTTCATATTTTGCTATAAAATGTTCAGGGTGTCTTAATTTACTAATATACAACAATTTAAAACTATTTTTGGATAAAAATTCTAAAAAAAAAAAATCCAATTTTTCATGCAGCAGAATTTTGCATTGAAAATGCCCCATCAAAAACAACTATCGCGCATGAAATTTTTATTTCTCAACCGATTTTGAAAAGTAAGGTATTTTTATTTACCACTAAAAATGTCTGTTTCACTGAAATTTATATAACTTATTTAGGTAGTAGATTAATTTTATCTTAAAAGACCAAAAACCCTTTGGCTGAAACAAGCGCCCCAAACAGTAATACTCACATTACAAAGACTAGGCATTGACACACAACCAACCACTGGATACTATCATTTCTCTCTGACAGATCCCAACTAGTACTAGTCGAAGGCATGCAATCAGATGAGTGAAAAGTACTATCAGGCGTGCCACAAGGCTCTGTTCTAGGCCCCTGTCTCTTTCTCTGCTACATAAATGACATGCCCTTAGACATCACCAGCTCAGTCAATCGTGAACGCTCGGCCAATCCCGTCATTCTTCGGGATCCCGCCTCGTGTGTATCACGGCGCTTCGGTATGCTCAAATTTTTTACATTCTGTTAGCCGGAAGGCAACGGCACAGAAAATAGTGCACTGTTGCTAAGCTGTTGCTACATACACAATATGGACGCATGCCACACGTGTTGATGTATGATTTGCGTTGCATGTTTGTTATTTACAATACAGATGAAGGTTTTATCACTGCTTTCACGTAAATGAACTATAGATGGAGCAATCGGCTAAATGACATTGCAAAATGTTGAAGATAACTTTGATTTTGAATGCAAATTCATTTTCGCGGGAATCTGACGCGCGTCACGCTAGTATGACGTAACCAATATGGAAACCTGCGTATTACATTCGAGTCATGCATGATGCTGCGAAGCAGTGTACGAGATGTTGCGAATGCAGCTCAGTAAGACTCTTCGCAGTTGACACAATAGTTTACATAACCACCAAATCAGAAACCGACGCAGAAATACTCCAGTCAGACCTTATAAAACTTTAAAAATGGGAAAGTGAATGGCTAATGGAATTTAACCAAGATAAATGTGAAATAATTAGAATTACAAGAAAAAGAAATAAAATAAAATATCCCTACAAATTACATGGCGAAATACTAAAATCCACTAAAAATGCAAAATACTTAGGAGTTACTATCAACCAAAACTTAGACTGGACACCTCACATAAATAACATCACTAACAAAGGCAGTATCACACTTAATTTTATCAAAATAAATATTAACTTGAAAGTCAGAAATCGCAAACTTAAAGAAATAGTCAGACCCCAAGTAGAATATTATTCCTCAGTGTGGCATCCATGACAAAAATAACTCACACAAAAGATAGAAATGATACAAAGAAGAGCTGGCAGATGTGTTTTTAATGATTATACAACTACAAACGCAGTGTGACCTCAATGCTAAACGAACTAAAATTTCCAACCTTAGAACATAGAAGAAAAATGACCTCCTTAACAAATCTGTACAAAATTCAAAATAATCTTCTGTGTGCAGATCATCATCATCTCTTACCATCTCGAAACCTGAACTTTCTAGCACTAATTACCACCAAAACTCCTTCTTCCCACGCACCATACGATACTGGAATGAACTACCACTAGATACAAAAGAGAGCTCTAGCCTTGACATGTTCAAATCTAGGCTCCAACCACCACTTTTTCCATAAATACATTTTTTTGTTATTGTTTTTAAATTGTTAAACCTGTAATATACTAATTTCAGATCTTTTAATTGTCTTATTTGTTACCCTGACTTGCGCCTACCTATTAACTTCAATTGAAGGATGGGAGTATTTTGCAGATTCAGATTCTGTTGTTGAATTCGGAGCACATACCTGTCAAGTGCACGCCCATTTTGTGTTAAATCACGCAAGCTACACACGTATGTATACATTCCTTACGCACTCTGAAAATTTGACCAAATTCAGTAACACAAAAATCGATAAAGTTTAGTTTAGTTTAACCCATAGTTATGGTATGGCTTCACTATATTGACGACACTCATCGGCACGTACTCGTGACACGTCGTTTATCTTCGGCGATGTATGTCCAGAGACGTAAATCTTAAATCACTGGTAACGACCTCATAGCGTTAATCCACTGACGTATATATTCCTTGCTGAAGTTCTTATGACAATTGTTATAGTGGAGATATGTTATAGTGGAGATATTCTAGCAATTGCGGTCCTCCGTTTATAACATATTTCCAGTTATATATATCGCCAAATCAGGACCCGTTTATATTACAAATCTGTTAATCTAGTCCCTGGCCAAATCTACCGATGTACAAAATCGAAAAAACATATTCACTTTGAATGGGGCCTCAGATTTCACGAAATTCAACCTGATTTCCCCTGTTCCAGTAACCAAAGGGAAACCGCTCCAAGGAACACCATCTCCCTTGACAGCTATGGAAGTATATTGACAATACGTTTTATTATAATACAGTTGCACGTGCTATTGTTTGTCGGAGGTATCTTATGATTGGTTGCTATGGATAAATGATTGACACCTGGCATCATGTTAATTAGGTCTGTTGTGAAAATAAAGGCGTTTACTACAGCAAGGGAGGTATGAGTTATCATAATTCATATTGTATATATCAGGTAATTACTACAGCAAGGGAGGTAGATTTAGATTTAATAGTTTCATTGTTTACAATCAAAAATGTTTACATATATACATTATTTCATACAAAAACTTTAATTGTTTTGGCCTGTACATGAGTTACTAATAATATATTTAATGTGATTAGAATTGGACAACTGTTGTTAATCAACCTTATGACTGAGTATCGCATATATGATACTCAAAGTTTAAAATGCCATTAAAATGAGTTATCAGAATGAATATAGTATTTATCAGTTAACAGCTATGTTTTAGTTTATCACATGCCTGATATATCGTCCTATTAGTATTCCGCTTTGGTAAATTGTTCGGGAGAGACAAAAAAAAACGAATTATTTTCTAGATAATGGTACATATTAACATGATATATGTTCTCAGAATTAAATGCAAGCTACCTTCCTTCTATCACCTCCATCATAACTGGGAGAAATAAACTCCCAGATAATAACTATAAAGTTAAAAATAATATTTAATTATATTATTTGACTTCATGAAACTAGGATGATACAAAAGTTATAATGACTTCGTGCGCTGAAATATTATTCAAATGCAACAATGCCATGCTTATGAGCACGCGCAAATAGTATTGCAACTACTTATTGTAGACTGGTCCCCTGACTATACTACCAACTCTGAAAGAGTTTTAGTCAGGGACCAGTCTACATAAATAGCCCCTAGATTGCATGATTTATTTGGTACGTAATTTTTCGAAGTAATTGTTTTTTCCTTTCAAATATGGTAGGATTTAAATGAGGAAAATTATGCTTATCATAAACTTAATGAAGATAATATAGACTGTGTGTCGTTTATCAATTTAAACTAGGAGTAAATATTTAATACTTATACCGCTAAATTCGTCTTTTTTTCCCATCCGGAATAATTAGGAATATTTTTCAAATAAGTGTTATATTCTATTGACTAGATTGTATAATTCCTTCAGTTATACCACTTCCAAAAATGTGTTTAATCTTTCATTGGATTAAACTCGTGACATATATTACAAATTGTATATATATACAATTATATATATATGTATTTATTGTGTCGACATGGGTTTGTGAGGTTGGGTGCATTTATTTTAAAATCATAATAAGTTTTAGGAACATGTCAATTTTATGCCAAAAGGTATGGACAAATCTACTTCTTTTTGTTAACAGAATTATGGTTTTGGGTAAAAACGTTTATTCATTTACTGTAATCTGTTATCTGCATTCTGTATTGAATGACGAGAAAATGTGTCCCCACCCACCAAACCCACGCTATGTGTTTTGCTTACTTCCTCCATTTACCCCCACACCTCCCCCTCCCCCACCCCCAACACACACCCCAACCACAAAATGTTTTTACTGACTTCAGTATTTATGCACTTTTTGTTCAATTGTTAATGTCGAACTGGGCCGTCTATCTGTAAGCAATAAGTACTCCTCCATGCAGTACCCCAGTTATCAACTCTAGTACGTTTGTGATGTAGCATACTTTGCAAACTCCCCGCAGTGTTTACTTCCCCTTTCTGTTACAGTAATCACTGCTTACACACACATTTAGTTTAATTTTTTGTTAAATATATTTAGGCCAATATTTCAACTTGCTTTGCCGAGTTTCCGATTAAAACACTTATACCGAGGTTTGGAATTTCCTATCTAAACCGAAGACCCATGATAGATTCTTTTTCTTGCATATTAGAGACATGTTGTGCGTTGACGCCGTCAGCTACTAACGTCAGGCATGTTTTCCTGCATACTGTATGTTGAAAACGGTTTGCGGACTTTGCGAATACTGCGAATAGTTTTCACGAAAATTAAACAAAAACTAAATATCAGAAAAAGGTGGCCTTTCGGCCTTTCAGCTGTTCACTGTTCTCGCACTAAGACATTTTCGATGAAAGTTTGCGGACTTAGAATATTTTCATGAAAACACAAAAACTAAATATCAGAAATAAGATGGCATTTCGGCCTTTCAACATTTTACTGTTCTCGCACTTACACAATTTTCGGTGGAAGTCTGAGGACTTAGAATATTTTCATGAAAACACAAAAACTAAATATAAAAAACAAGTGACATTTAAAAATGCATTCATTGAACAAATCTTAAGTCAGAGAAGTATATTAAAAGGTTTAAGCAAGGATTTGTCCATAATGTTTTTATGGACAAATCCTTGGTCAAAGTCAGAGACTATACTGTATAGATGTGTAAAAGTGTGACATTTCACCGAACCAGGTTCTTTTAAGGATCAAGCGGGAGGAAAAGAAGTAAGAAAGGTCTAGTGTGTTTGATTCGTTATAATTTGACCAAAATAATTGGTATCTCAATAGTAATAATATCAGTGATACATTTCTATGTAAAGAAATAAAGAAGGGAGGTGAAATAAGGTAATAAATAAAGAAAATGTCAGAGAAACAAACAACGACTCTTACCCCAGAACGCCGCACGCCCAGATCTAACGCTGCACGTCACGTCGCAGTTTGACGTCAACCATTTTACGTCATATTTGACGTCGACGTCAGCACCTGACGTCGTATCGTACATACGTTATTTATATCAATTAGCGTTTACTAAATTGCTAATTGAATTAGTGATCGTATAGTGGATTTTAATAATGGTTTGTACAAGCAGTGATAATTATTGGTCAAGACCAAATATCAATACTCGTGATACCAAGCAGTCAAAATAATTCATATCTATAAATCTATTGGAAATGCTAAGTAATTCAAGGAATAATTTGGAACTCTATTACACTCCTCCTTTCTTAAACCAAAATATATTGGTACAAGGACCAAATTATTTTCAAATTTGAATAAAGATAAAGTGCATTTTCAAGATTAAATATTATACACATGTATGTCTACAGTTGAAATGTAACAACAATTACTAACATTCAGCGTTCAGTTAATTATAGGTCATAGCTGTACACAATATACTATTGTGTATAACAATTTAAAACATATATCAGTATTTAGTTATACATTATAAATAACTATATTTCCATGTAACACTGTTGAAACACTTGAAACACATTTTAGTCAGTATCCCAGGAATACATTTAATGTAGACCAGCGTGTCAAATCCTATTACGTTAACAGTTTGTACACTTTAGAATATAAGGTCGTAACGCGCTTCTGTAACATCAATGGACCAATTCGTAAGGATTGTAGTGCTCAACGAAGTCTTCGAGTTGTTCGAATTGCTTATAAAGGTACATGTTCACAGGAATGACATACCACTGAAATATTAAAACACATTTTTAATTACCCATTTACATAATATATAGATATATACACAAATGCGGCAAATGTACACAGCCTTAATCTTATAACTAAATAACAATTGAAACTACTTTGTTTTTTTAAGATCTTCCAATTCCTTCTTCAGTTCAGCGTTTTGTTCTTTTAAAGCTTGTAGCTCGCCACCTTCCAGTCGGTGGACTAAAGAGAGCTGGGCAGCATCACTTGCGTATTGGAATAAAGATATTTCCATATTGCAATGACCAATATAATTAATTAAGTCTTTTGCAGAAGATGGTAAAGGAGGAGGATAATGTGTGCTGTAGGACGACAGAGATTGTTCAGATTCCATAATTAAAGGAGATTCCGGCAGTTCATTGTCTAAGAGCTCTACGTCAGGGTCAGACCCAATGGACATAGAAGGTGAAGAAGGATTCTCAAGAACAGAAGAAGGGACAGATCCTGCACATACAGGATCAATACTGGCACAAGCCAAAGCATACGTATCTGGCATCATCATATCCGAAGATATTTCATCTCGAGAAAAGGTCCTCTTGATAGTGAGAGAAGGCGTAAGAAGCTCTTCAGAAAAGTCTCTAGTGATTGTCATAAGCTGAGGAGGAGAAAAGACAACAGGGTCAGACATCTGAGAAGGAATAATTTGAGAAGGCTTTTGGTGAGATAATGCGTGAAGTGTATGGACAGAAGACTTGATAGGTGGAAGAAAGACACCAGGAGGAATAAATAGAGGATTCCGGCGAACTTCCTTAACAGAGGACGCATACCACCTGGTCAGATCATCACCCGATACGTGGTGTGATTGTCTTAGATGTAAGTGGAGACTCCTGTTCCTTGAAAATGATTCACTGCAGATGCTGCATATATATTGAGCTGTATACTCTGCATGCATCTCTGCAAAGTGTCGCTGGTACGACCTTAGCGTCCTTTGTAAAAATGGGCAGTCCGTCACAGCACACCTTTTTCCTGACTCGAACACTGCTGCGGACATTTTGAAAAGAAGGTTAGATCTGAAAGAAAAGAAATGGTTAGCAAACACGAATATAACATTTTATTTGAATAAAACAATATATTACTGTATGGAGTATCTAAGAAATTGAAATATGATGTTTCAATATATGATGTGCATTAATCGCATAAAGAACACACCTGTAATTATATGAACAAGGTACTGGTAGTGCAATGTAAATAAACATATTTTATAAATCGCAATTATCTAAATCACGATAAAAAAAACACAAGATAATACTAAGCAATAAACGATTTTATATATTACAGAACAGTATTATTATAAACACTAATAATTCTTTTTTTTTTAAAAAAAGAAAACAAACAACACATTTCTATATCGCGATCATGTAAACCACGACAATATATTACTTACACGAGTAAGATAATGCAATTCTATACTAAAAGGATAATACGATGTTATACAATAAATACATATACAAGTATATACATTATATGATTATACTTGTGTATTAATTAATGTGTGTAGTGTGGCAGATGTGTTGGTGCCATTTGTGTAATAAAATCACCATACTCTAGTATGTTAACCTATTTGGTGGTTTTACTATTCTTCCTGTTCTAGTTTTCAATGGCTGACCAAGATTTGGGGATGCCAACTTAGTCGATGAGTCAGTATCAAATGGGTAGTTTGACCCAGCTGAGCAATATGACAAATCGACGTGTTCGTCCATGTCGGTATTTTCTAGGTAATCAGTGTGTTGGTCAATACCAAGCTGATTACTAGGCTGTGGTATATCTTTAGCTACCCACAAGTCGACGCGTTCGCCGTTGCCTGTCGTTTCCAGATAATCAGCGTGTTGGTTAATACCAAGCTGATTACTCGACTGTGGTACATCGTTGTGTATCCAGGGTTTTGGAATATTAGACCCCTGAAATAATTTAACATCGTTAAAATAAACATTGATCGATTTGGCTGTTTCATTCTTCTGAATTTTCAGAGTAACCTTACTTATTTTGTCAATAACGAGGTATGGTCCTGTCCATCCAAGCCCTAATTTTTCTCTGGCACTTGGTGGGTACCAACGCCAAACCCAATCATTTACATCACTATTTGAGATCATCGACTTTTGATCGTGATACCTTTTCTGCCGTTTAACACTTACATTTAAGTGTTCTCTAGCAAAATCAAATGAGTTTTGCATAGTATCTTGTATCCACTGAATGTACTCAGCAGGACACATTTCAACGTCAACATTAGGGTTTCCTGTCAATAAATCAAGGGGTATTGTTATCTGTCTACCCAACATCAGCAATGACGGTGTACATTTGGTACTTTCATGAACAGACAGGCAGTAAGCAAGCATTAGGTAAGGTAAATGGTCATCCCAGTCATTTCTGTGCTCGTTTACAAATAAAGATAACATTTGTTGGATTGTTCGATTGAACCGTTCTATCATGCCGTCAGATTGAGGATGATAAGGTGTAGTTCGAGTTTTCTTTATTTCTAACTTTTCGCACATAATCCTAAATAGATTTGATTCGAACTCTCTACCTTGATCTGTATGGATGGCATAAGGAACGCCAAAACGACATATAAACTCAGTAATTAGCTTGTATGCCACTGTCTGAGCTGTATGGTCTGGAATGGCATATGACTCTGTCCATTTACTAAAGTAGTCACCTACGACCATTATATATGAATTATTGTTATCTGTTATTGGCAACACGTATGTATATAGCAATTCTCTCTAGTGGAAAACCAACATCAGTATGGTGCATTGGGGCTTTACCACGACCTGGTCCCGGTTTTCTTCGCGCGCATGTATCGCATTCTTGACACCAGACAGAGATATCATCAAAAACTCCAGGCCAATAAAATCTACTTTTAATGGCATTTACAATTTTATCCCTTCCTAGATGCCCCGCTATGCGATTGCAATGCAGCTGTTCGAATATAAACTTTCGGATTTCCATTGGTGTGATTAACTTGAAATCATACCCCCATACCCATTCTCAGTATGTTTATACAGTACACCATTCTTTATAATTAGTATATTCCATTGATTTAGAAGGATTTTAGTCCTCAGGCTGTAACAACTTAACTCAGAATTCGGAGGTTTCTGATCAGATGTCTCCTTCATGCTAAGTACAGGTCCAATTAAATGGTCGTTGACTTGCATGCCCCTAAGCTGTTCATTAGACCAAGAACCCATCCAATTAACTCCAATTTCTGGTTCCGTATTGCTATTTGCTGTTTCATCTGTATTTGTACCAGTTTCATTGTCAATACCGATAGTTTCACTTGTATTTGTCCTACTTGTATCTGTACTAGTTTCATTGTCAAAATCGGTAGTTCTGGTTTGTGTCTGATTTTGTTTACTTTTTGTTACTGCATTAATCTTACAGTGTTCTGCTAGACTGTCAGCAGAGGACGCACATGACGGACACTTATCTCGCTTGCATGTTCGCGGTTTTATTCGTGATAACGCATCAGCGTTGCCATGGAGACTACCTTTGCGATGTATAATAGTCATATCGTACGTATCTAGGATGGCTAGCCATCTCGCTATCATACCCTCTGGTTCTTTGAAATTGTGAAGTTATTTTAAAGAACTATGGTCCGTTCTGACTCGAAAAGATCTTCCCCAGAGAAAGTGTTTAAAGTGACGAACAAAATGAACCACAGATAACAGTTCTCGGTATGTGGTACAATAACGACGTTGCGATTTGTTCAGTGTTTTGCTCGCATACGCAATTACCTTTTCTTCATCGTTTTGTACTTGGCTAAGAACTGCGCCGATTCCGTACGCAGAAGCATCAGTGTCTAAGATGAATTTACCTGATGGCTCGGGGTATGCCAAAATAGGAGAAGACAACAAGAGTGATTTGATACATTGAAATGCTGTTTCGCATGCTTCAGACCACCGAAATTTCCTGTTTTTCTGTGTTAATTCTGTAAGGGGGTATGCAACAGTACTAAAGTTTGTTATAAAACGCCGGTATTGGGTAATATGAAGCGAGACCAAGAAAACACACACTCGGGTCTTTCCCAATTTTTGACGGAATCCAACTTGCTTGGGTCACAACTAATGCCATATTCAGAAACCACGTGACCTAAATAAACGACCTTATTTTGGAAAAGTGAGCATTTCTTCGGTGTAAGTTTTAAGTTTGCTTGCCTTAGTCTGTCAAACACTAGCGTCAAATTTTCAAGGGCTTTATCAAAGGTATCTCCATATACAATGACGTCATCTAAATAAATTAAACACCGCTCGAACCTAAGACCACTCAAAACCACTTCCATCAATCTTTCAAATGTGGCGGGACTATTACAGAGGCCAAACGGCATAAAATTAAATTCAAATAGACCTTTATGTGTCGCAAACGCTGTATTTTGTTTGTCATCACTGTCCATGGCAACCTGCCAGAACCCACTTGCCAGGTCAAGGGTCGAAAACCATTTTGAGCCAGCTAGTCTATCGAGAGAATCTGCTATGTTTGGTAAAGGATAGGCATCTTTCTTTGTAACTGAATTTAATCTTCTATAATCAACACAAAATCGTGTAGTTTTATCTTTCTTTCTTAGTTACCAAAACTATGGGCGCAACCCACGGGCTATCATTTTCTCTAATTATACCACTATCTAACATTTTGTTAATTTCTGTTACATTATGGGAATTAACCATCGTAGTCATAGTATATACTTCGTATACATAGTTATCTATCCTGAACATTTCCATAGCGTTTTACTATATACTATTGCATGCTTTGTTTTACCTCACTTGAATATATGCAGCCGTACAATAAACATCTTAAACAAAAAGAGAAACAAAGCATGCAATAGTATATAGTAAAACGCTATGGAAATGTTCAGGATAGATAATTATGTATACGAAGTATATACTATGACTACAATGGTTAATTCCCATAATGTAACAATTTCGTTTTCAGCAATTTCTCGTTGAGCAATTGGTAATCTGCGCGGATGTAACTTTATGGGTTTATTTTCACAGTATGTTTTGCCTTGTCTGTGCAACCTAATTTAACCATCAGGACCAACGAAAACATCTTGGTAGTTAATGAGTAAATTTTCTAACTTTTGGGTTTCTTCTATAGAAAGATTTGTTTTTGATTCGTTAAACAAAGGTTTTAGGTGTTCTGGTAAAGTTTCTTGCCTTTGTGAGAAAACACTAGTATGGCAAGGCTCGGAAATTTTCTCGACATGGGAAACCGGAAACATTTTTGCAATTTCATAACCCTTTTTTAACTTGACAGGTTCTACCGTTAAGTTTAACACGGAAATAAGAACGTTATCATTCTCGTTCTTAACCAGGGATTTTGCAATAAAAATATAATTTCTTTTCGAAAAGAATTCCGTTGGTTCTATTATACCTTCACTCCCATTTTCCCAGTTATCTAATAATTTGCCTGCTATTAAAATTTCCGATTTTGCAGGTATTTGCACTGTGTCTGAAAGACTAACGCGTATGCACATATTACTGTTTTCTCTTTTCATCTGCACTTTAAAATTTCTAATTCGTACAACCCCTTTTCCCCATTGAGTGCTCACGTCATACTTATTAAGAAAATCTTGCCCAATAAGTCCGTCAATTTTATCTAACTTTGCAACAATCAACTTTTGTTCAAATACGCGGCCGCTGATTTTAATTTTGAAAGACGATTGTCCATATATTGTGAGTGGCCCACCATCAGCTACTTTGAGCAACAACTTTACATCATTTAATTCTGGGTTAGTATATAACTGGTCATATAAATCTTTAGATAATATACTACAAGATGCACCAGAATCAACTAGCAGACTAGATGATGTCCCATTTACTAATGATGGTAAAAACCAACACCCATGTGATATAGCACGGATTGTTTCGCTTTCATATACTGGCCGTTCTTTGAAACCCAAAGTTGATTCAATTTTTGGGACCGAGTTTTTGGCCACAAACTCAGCCCGTTCTAGTTTAACAAACCCGCATTTGTTGTTGGCTTATAGCCAATATTTGGAGATGGACTGTTAATCATGCCTGAATTTTGTTGTGTCACATTTTTATAACTTAACGCATCGTTGTTCATGGCATTTTCCCAACAGGGTATTGAACTTTGAGCTGGCACATAGCCAATATTCACACTTGGGCGTTTCAATGGACAATCCGGACTTGTATGACCCTCTTGATTGCAATTGTAGCATATAATTTTCTTACGCCAGTTTGTTTTTGTCTTCGGTTGACCACCATTACTTTGCCAAGAGTGTGTATTCTCTATCATTTTGACAACGTTCTTATTTAATGTGTCTATCATTTCTAACATTTTTGTTTCAGTACTGCTAGTACTTTGATTCTATGATTCTGAGACAGGTCTAATGAATTCTTCATTTTCCGGTTTTAATTTATAAAGCTGTGGTTCAAACGCCTCGAACTCTACAGCTAACGCAATAGCTAAATCAAGCGTTTTGGGATGGCCAAACTGGACATGCTTTCGAAGTTCCTTATTGTTTAGACCAGTAATAGACTGATCCACAATTATACATTCTAAAGCACTATGCGGTACGTCGGGGAACGTATTAATTGCAAGACGTTTTAAGGAAAATCCATATTCGGATGGAGATTCCAGTTTTGATCTACGTCTGTTGCGGAACTCGCATCGAAAGGATAAATTTCTTTCTGGCGGTGCGAATCTTTGTGCCAAAGCCGCCTTTAAAGAGGAATAACTCCCAATTTGTCCAGATGGCAAATCGCCTAATACCCTTTGCGCAGGGCCCCTCAAACTAATGGCCAAATTTAAAGATTTGTCATTATCGTCCCATTTATTGTAAATGGCGACATTTTCAAAATGAGATATGTAATCTTGAAACTCGACATCGTTGCCTGTAAATTTATCGGGCTCCTTCTCGCGGCGCGCGATGTTAGTACGACCGCATTGTGTGGGCGATCTGGTTGGTGTGCTGGCTACAAATGAATTTGATGTAGGCGTTGAATTTACGCACGAAGCATCAAACCATTGATCTTGATCTACGTCAATACACGAGATATTAGGCCTGTGAGTTTTCGCGGTAGATCTCCATGGGGTTAGCCAGTTCACAAAAGATGAAATAAAGCTCATGTTACTTTCAGGGAAATAGCGCAATTTTACGAAGATGTAGATAAATAAAGAATGAATGATAGATCTATGTGTCACCGCTTGATCCTGGTCACGTCACCAGTGTAAAAGTGTGACATTTCACCGAACCAGGTTCTTTTAAGGATCAAGCGGGAGTAAAAGAAGTAAGAAAGGTCTAGTGTGTTTGATTCGTTATAATTTGACCAAAATAATTGGTATCTCAATAGTAATAATATCAGTGATACATTTCTATGTAAAGAAATAAAGTAGGGAGGTGAAATAAGGTAATAAATAAAGAAAATGTCAGAGAAACAAACAACGGCTCTTACCCCAGAACGCCGCACGCCCAGATCTAACGCTGCACGTCACGTCGCAGTTTGACGTCAACCATTTTACGTCATATTTGACGTCGACGTCAGCACCTGACGTCGTATCGTACATACGTTATTTATATCAATTAGCGTTTACTAAATTGCTAATTGAATTAGTGATCGTATAGTGGATTTTAATAATGGTTTGTACAAGCAGTGATAATTATTGGTCAAGACCAAGTATCAATACTCGTAATACCAAGCAGTCATAATAATTCATATCTATAAATCTATTGGAAATGCTAAGTAATTCAAGGAATAATTTGGAACTCTATTACAGATGCATTAAAATAGTCTAAGATTGAAAACATTAAAAACAAACTAGTCCGAACAGGCATGTATATGGATGTCTATGTGTAAAGTGTAAGCCCTTTCAAAACATGCACTTCTGGCAAAACTGGACTGAAAATGAGCCATATGTGATACATAGGCCCAGATACATACAGTTGAGTAAGCGACCTTCCTATTTTTATCGCGGTACATAATCCTGTATGGTGTTAAACCCGGAAATATACTTGACGCATGCGCTAAGTTCCGTCTCCTTGTCAGTTGCAAAGGTGAGCGTTTGGAATTATCGGAGGTTTGTTAAAAAATATCGCTATTTTATCTAAGCTTTCCGCATGTCATCTGCACTTTTTTGAAGTAATTGCTTAAATTAAATTATACTTGTTTGATGTTACATAATTATTTTATTGATAACTCATGTACTTTTTGCTTATTCTTGCTTGTTGTCAAGTCCTTCAAAAATTGTAATTCTTCTACCGGTATTTACAGCCCAGTTCAGACAGGATCACAAAAAACGCAACCATGTACAGTTGTTCAAGAATCGTTGCACCTGCTACCAGATGTCTGGTAAGTATGAAAAACATGTTCAATGTTGCATTATTATGTTTTGACAAAAGATTAATATTTTTATTTGTTCGTTTGATCAATTTTGAGGTCAACCAACATTTGCAACCAGTTTGACATTCTGTCAGTCAGTGACATGCCAATTTTTTAGTAAATTTTCTTAAGTCCATGACAATGCTATGTTTTTTTAACAGCATGAGCATTGTCTAACTCTATGTTGTGTCTAAATCTACTCGACTGGACATTTGTCTTGCAGGAACTTGTAAAAAATTACCCTCACTTGACCTTGAAGTTAAAATCATAGATGGGTGGAGGGATATAACTTTCATGATATCTGCTTGCTGCCTGGAATGCAATTCAAACATAATATGTTTGAAGTATTTGTCAGTGAAATATTTTAATACATGTAACTAACATGATGAATATTCTGTTCACCGGCAGACTGCGATCGATCAACATGTAATAAATACAAGTAGACTATTTCTACAAAAAATGCTTTCATTTTGCATCGAAATATGCCATGGCAACTGTTGATATACACACTCAGTACTTTGTGCAACAGTGTACTTTTTCTTGGTTATGAATAAATAATGCATGGAAACAAATTATGCAGTATTTTCTTGAAACAGTTATAGTAGGCTGCCTTGTTCCCATTTCCCAATTATAGTGCAATACAGGTAGCATGCTTGCTTTAAAATAGAGAAGTTGCATGTTCTTTACAGTAGCCTTGTAAGAGGGTATTGAAGAATAAAATAAAGAAAAACCGAAAGGTTGAAGGTGCTGCAGAACATCGAGCATTTGACCTTGGGCAAGTCAATCAATCATGATGTTATGTAAAATAAGAAGATGAATCCATTTGCCAGAAAAAACTCCAAAGACTATTTCAGAGTCCTTTGTTTACTCTGAAAGTGTCGTGCTGCTTCAATACCTTTATGAGCTGGTCAAGAAATTTCAGTTTAAGCCGCCTTGGTAGCTCAGTGTATAAGGCCTCGCTTGTTAAATTAGAGAAACTACATGCATTCCGCGGGGTTTCGCTCTCCGACGGAGGCATGCCTGAAGGGAAACTTTGTCTCGTCTCCCTCTGATGTTGCTGTTAAGATATAACATATATGTGGTTAGGGGACATAAAAGCACATTCCAATTCAGTTGCAACAATTTGGTGACCATGAGTTTCCTTTAATAGCCAAGTGATTTACCCTTCTATTTTTTTTGTAAGCTGACCAGTTGCTTTTAACATGCTTTTTACAGTCAACAATACAGCAACGTAAGGAGAACTAGAAATCAGCCTTCTACTATTAAAACTTTCCCTGTTGCTCAAAAACAAAGGGAAAGCCCTGATGGTCATCCAGGACTCGATGTAGTCTTATTTTGGATCTGACAATACAAAAGCTTCGCAGAAAAATATTTTGATTTGCTTAAGCGAGGGAAGATCACCTTTATTTAAGCAGGAATGCACAATAAACATGGTTCTTAGCTATAATACTTACTTTGATCACTATAAACTTCATGTACTTTTTATTCCAGGTGTCAAATGGGAGCAAAAGTCTGCTGAGACCACTGGGTAGCACAGTCACAGCACAGAAAGATGTAAGTTGTTGAATTAACACATGTTGTAAGTTAGTATATCTATGAAATAGTATATCTATGAAATAAATTGTTTAATGAACTGCTGTACGTCTTCTCCATGCTTTTTGGTCAAACAGCTTTAACAAGCTTAATATAGTATGTACAGTGATGTCTATCCTAACATTAAATGCCTCCGAAAAAGTAAACTCACAAATTAAGCAAAAGAGGCATTAATCTGGTTAACCATGCGATTTGTAGATAAATGTATTACGTGCAACTTCACAAATACATTCTGAAAATATCCGAAGTTAACAATATGTTCTGGCTGTGGAAATCTTAGGGAATATAGGTAGGTTATCCTGAACAACTCCATCCACCCTTCACGGTGAGATTTCTGAAGACATCACGCAATGCCCAGTCTCATTAAAATCAAATCCTAGTTACGCTTTGATACTCCCCGCTTATATGATCTGACAGCAGGGATGAGCTGAACATTTTTGGACTAGGAGCCAGCTGGGCCCCTTGCTTGTAAAAGTTAGGGCCCAGCTTCAGAATCGCTAGCCCAGAGTGTCGCATGTCACTTTATTCAGGGAGTACTTATACTTACTAAATGCTTTATACCAATCTTCGGAAGTTAACTTTGTAAAAACTTTAGAACTTACGGATAAAGATCTTTTTAATCAAATTATTATCTCCCTTTGGTTTAGAGTAGCAGATACTTTTCCCCAATAACCATTTGTAACCTAAATCAGTTGCCAAGATCATTTGCTAATAAGTCGAAATAGTTGCCAAATGTGCAGTGTTTATTTTTGTCTGAATACTTATTATTAAGGATAAATACATCTTCATCAAGATCCAATTAGCTGTTGTTCACTAAATGTCATGTTGGTGCCTACAAAATGATATTTAATGAATTTTATTGCACAACAGTAGGTAACTTGAGAGGCTTTGCGCATTGGATTTTCGTGGATGCTCATAGAATTTTATTGCATGGTTGTAAAGTTGAATAATCACCCTACCTGGAGAAAATTATATATATACAGGGAAAATTCCTGTACAGAAGATAGAATGCATCTAAACTTGAAGGATTTTGTGGTAGTAACTGCTTCTGGTTACTATCGCAGTTTTAGTGTGTTTTTTTAATAACAGTCAAAGGTTATGAAAAACGTAACTGTTTAAGGTTAGAGCTTTGACTGATTTTAGAATATCCAAAAACCAAAATTGCATCCTAATGATTAAAATAAACACTACCATGTCTGTTTAGCTTAGTCTTATTACCCTCAAGTGTAATTTTAGTGTATGATTGTTATGAGTAACCCCACGAAGCGGTACTTATTTTTGTACCGCTATTGAATTCCTTCAAACAATCTTGGTTTTATTCAGTAAATTTCAGTAATGGTTGGTGTGTCAATGCAATTAAATGTTTTATGAGCTAAAAGTTACGGACATTGTCTCTTTTAATACCGAGCATAGACTGCTCCACAGCATTTGAAACGGACATGAGCAGTGAAGCTGTCTATACCGAGCAATTTTATAGGCAGAAATCTGATTGGCTAATCGTAAGGTCAATCTGACGTGACCTCCAATGCAGTGTTGTCGGATCCTTAGTAGTGTAGATTATCGTAGTGTGATAAAAGTTCTGATTTTAAAACTGCAGCAATTCATTTGACTAAACCTTAAATACCACACTGTTATGTGCATGCATAAAACTCAACAAAGAGAAGGATATCATGTTGGTCTAGTTACCGTATACCCCTAATAAAAGCTCTCCCCCTAAACACCTTATATTTACACGCCCCATATTTTTAAAAATGCAATGCCCCCAAGGGCATTTAGAAAGGTATACAGTGTTTTGTAACTACTGTATATTTTCAAACGTTCATTTTAATCCACGTTTTCCTCTCAGTAATATCTCACTTTCATCTAAAATCTTGTTCTTACTTCGAAAATTCATGACACCAAAAAAAAAACACCATTGTATGCGATAATTGGAAATTATGTTGGGGTGTATTTATGAATTAAGCTTATTCTGATTTACTTATAACAGATGGTCAGTCTTCGAAATAAGCTGGTAGCCCGAAAACGAGGTCAGTAAAAATCAAGCTGGGCATGTGTATGAACTAATTCAGAAGTTGGTTTGTTTGGTTTATTTAGTATGAATCATTATATACCTCCATCAATACCTCGATGTGAACCCGACTGATAAAGAACTAAAGATCCTTTCCGGTCTAATTTGTAACCTACGATTCATGAGCTTTCTTCATTATTTCCAAGGAGCGAAATCCGACAAAAAAATGTAATGCAGACGTTAGTGCGCCAAAAAGTCAATAAACATCTAATTAGTAATTTTCAGACCCAATGACTGAGAATAAAGTGTCAACACAATCAAGTTCTTTATTTTATTTAATTATTTGTGATATTATTCTATAGAAAACGTAACTTTCTGTGACAATATACATATTTGTCTAAAATTACGGGTCAGTAGAAATGTGTTCGGATTAGTAAATTTTTGCAAGTCGTACTACATATCCGATGGGCTAGTAGCTCAAAATGTTTTTGCGCGAAAACTGGATGATTGTCTGCATCTCCCTACAATGCTCCTGTTTAATATATACGGAGCATTAAATTGGGTTGACACAACGTTTGTTAACTGATTGTTTTTTACTTGTTTCATTACAGAATTCCAGCATAGCTTCATACCAAGGAATTTCCTCCAATCTTTCACCAGCCAACACAAATGTATTGATGAACCAGGTAAGTTATACAGTTGATTCGGCTTGCAGGGTTAAGCGCATGTTACTTTAAACACTTTTAGTAGGTCGTCTGTTCTTTAAATCTTTGGTGAAATGACTTCATAAAAGACTTGACAAATTTTGCACAAACTTCACACGAATGATACGCATTTCAAAGTTATACATACATCCACACTCCACATTCAAGATGGCCGACTTCTCTAAAAAAAAAGTAAATATCCCACACCTTAATGGGGTTGATGATTTATTTTTAAACAACATTTATTTAATAGGGCTCTGAAAAACTTTAAAAAAGCTGAAAGAATTATCAAAATGCAACCAAAAATAATAGCAATAAGACGTATTGAAAAGTTGCAAAGAAATATATTCATGGTATTTTGATAATTCGTTCAGATTATTTTCAGGGCTCTTTTAAATAAATCTTGATTAAAAATAGTGCATTAATCTCTTTAATAAAAAATACATTTTCAAGAAATTCTAGAAGATTTCTATGTTTTTCAGCAATTACTGTTATACCTTTATTGTTTAAAGTACAAATGATGACCCCTAGGCCAAAAATGATATTACAAGTGCAAGGCTTCCCAGGCCTTAAAAGCCAGTAGGCATGTGATTTATCCTCCTACTATGTTGTCTGACCAAACTCATTTAGAAGTCCCAAATTTTAACCTCTGAGTACGATCCTGAGGTCAAGTTGCTAAAAACTTAGCAGTGAGAATAATAGCTCTTTTTTGGTACGTACCTACTAGGGCTGACTATTGAAGGGACAATTGACTATTGCGATAGTATTGCTATTGCAGAAATTACAATTGCAATGCTATAACCATTGAGACACACTATTGCAATACTATTGGGCAAAATTGAATTATTACAAATACCTTGTGAGATACAACGACAACAAAAGAAGCAGATGAAATAATAGTTTTTTGTTTGTTTTTATATTATCTCCCAAACTATAAAGAAACAAATAAATTATTATCCACAAAGAGGACTTTGCATTTTTAATTTTGACAATTTCAAATGGTGTGTTTCGCAGCCTTATTTGTTGTTACTATCAGTGACCTCTTAGACGGGACGTTCAAATAACCTGTGATATGAGGAAAGTGGTCCAGTAAAGTAGTTGATGTCCAAGACGAACAAAATACTCACCAAAATAAACTTTTATAAAAAAAAGTGTGTTAATTCAATATTCCTGCATTACAATAAATAATTTACAAGGATTAGTTTTAGATTCCTAAATTGTGCATGTTCAACAATCAATCATCCTGTCTTTTAGTCGTCACCATTAGTTTTACAACTTTGGGAATCCCCACATATATTAAAATCAATACTACCCCTCTAGGTCATAAATGAATCCATGCTTGCATCTGCTTAATTTTTCAAAATGGCTATTTTTAGGAGAGGAAAACACAAATTAGATGTTCAAATACACAAATGAAGTTATTAATCAGATTATTAAATGAAATATATACCGACTATTGAAACTATCGATAGTTCAGCATACTATTGGCGATAGTAATCGATAGTTCAAGTGCTATCGATGTTTTGCTATTGGGACGATCACTATTGCAATACATCGATAGCTTGTTGTATTGTTACACCTCTAGTACCTACCATCAAGCTGTGAGAAGCAACCCCTTTATAGTCTGCTAGTAGAGTTCTGGAAACGAACCCATACGCACTTTCCAGGAGAGGTTTTTGAAGACATGCAATATTTTGGTTGAATAAACTTTAAAAGTACTACATGGGCATGCACAAAACTCCCAACGAGAAAAGTATCCCGGCGATATAGTCATTAATTTCAGACATGTTCACTTGTTTTCCTTTCAAAATGCCTTGCTCTCGCCTGAAGTCTCATTCTTATTTGGAAACTTAGCCCCACCCAACTCACACGCCTGACAATTTTTTATGCCCCCGATATATATAACAGTGCGTTCAATTGTGTCCGGTCAATAACTCATTCCTCTACGGTTTTCCAATAACTTTGCACAAGTGCTCACCAGAAAAGGACGACTTGTCGCGTGCAAAATCCATGTCCGTGGCTCCAAGGTAAAGGTCACACTTAGAGGTCAAAGGTCAAAAAGAAGTGCTTTCGTGGACGCATTTTCAGTTAACTTGGTACAAGTGCTCACCACAACAAGACTCGCGCGTAAAATGCAGGTCCCAAGGTCAAGGTCACACTTAGAGGTCAAAGGTCAAAACCACTTCGAGGACATTTGTCAGTGACATTTCTTGTTTGTTATGTTATCTTATTTTATGTGTCAGTTGTATTCATGAGTTGGGCAGAGTAAAGATTTCAGACGAAAGAGCGAGATATTTTAAAAGATCAGTCTGCTCAAATAAATTCTTTTTCGTGAAAAATTTGGTTTGTTGGATGTGGAAGTTGGGTTTTTGCATCTAATGGAGTCTATCCTGTCAGATTAATCTGTGACCTACCTCTTTCTGGTGCAGCTCTAGATAATGTATTGTTGAAAGCTGTTAAACACTATTTTAATGAATGAGTTGAATTGTTATACTGTTCTTGATACTCTGATATTTTTGTAAAATGTGTGTTTGTTTGTATGATGTTTTACATCATGTAAGGTTATATATGACACTCAATTTTTTGGAGGCAGAAAACCCACTTCCTGGGTAGAACCAGTACTGTACACCTCCCGCTATCCGTGAGAAAAGACACTTCCTCACAAGTTAACGCAAAAGTTAACCATTCGGCCATGGATGAGCTTCCTATAAAGTGCACTAACACACGGGCAACATCAATAATCTGCTGTGAAATTAATGATAATGAATTGCCTAATAGACCTGGGTCCGTATTCTTAAAGCTTCTTAGCAATATCGTAACTTGAGTCAAAATTTATCAAACACCGTTTTCTATTGTTTTAAGACATCTGCCTTATAGTTTTAATAATGCTATGGATTAATAACACCCACTGCCATATATCTAAAATAGACCACGTTAGACCACTTTGGTGTCGCCGAGAGTTTAATAAGGACATCTGAATATATAAATAATAATATGTAAACATCTTAAATTCTGACTAAGTAATATTTTCTACTTACTTATAAGTTGCTTTATGAATACGTGCCCAGTAGTGATATGATTTTTGTTACGCTAACCCTGTTATTAAATATGCTTTCTTATATTAAAACTGGTTTAACTTGTTTCAGTTGAGAAGTTTCCAGACCAGTGCAGCAAAACGTGATATTGACCAGGCCGCTAGATACATTGGTGCTGGAGCTGCCACCGTTGGTGTAGCTGGATCAGGTGTGTACTTTTATCGGCGTTAACCTGGAAGCAAAAACTTTACCCCACTGTCTCAAGCCTTTAATATAATAAACATTCAAAAATAATGCAAAATTGTAACTGATTTTGAATAAAATTAGAGCATATAAGGTAACCCATCATGATTTGAAGATGCATCTGCTTGTTTGCGTTTTAGCTGCAACTTGGTGAGGTGTGTTTTTTGTGTCGGAGCTATAGCACCTTCAGTTTGAATCAGTTTTTTCAAACATTCACGAAAGCTCAAACAAGTTTGAAAACCACCTTTTATATTGGATAATATACATAGTTACGGCCTTTGATTTAATGAAAAAAACGTATGCCCACACTTGAGCACCTTCATTTTGCAACTGATCTTTACCATATTTTCTACGATAGAATTTGCAGCAACTCTGCAGTTCAGGGTGGGAAGGTTCTAGGCCCATTTTCCATATTTTATCTCGAGACTTGATGTACATGGAAGATGAGCCTGGCATGTCCATGCCTGTCAGGCGCCATATAACCTTTTCATGTGTTGGTGCGCCTTAAAACCCAATTCAATTCAATTACCATATTTTGTCGGGAGTCCTACTATTGAAGAAAGCTCAGATAAGTTTAAAGGCCTAATTATGGAAAGTAAACACTAGATTTATGGCTCTTGGTTTAACAAAAATGTGTAGTTTTTGCAATGTAAGCTTCTCTGACTCTGATCTTAAAATAGTTTTAATATCAAGTTAAACCTTGACCATGTTGAAAACCACCAATATCTGATAATAAACATCACAGTTACTGCCCTTGATTTAATGAAAAATGCTACAACAAATCTTAAAACCACCTGCATAGAAAAATTAACTCCAATGCTATACATTGTCTTAACATTCCAGGACTTCCATTTTGAAATAAATGTCTTAACACTCTAGCATTTTCCTTGTGAAATAAACTCCAATGCTTTATATTGTCTTACACTTTAAGGCTTCCATTGGCATTGTGCATCTGATCAAACTTTGAATCCTTTTATTCTTGAAATTAGATCTTGTTAGAACATTGTTCGTATTTGTAAATTAGTGCCAGAGTAATTGCCCTTGATGTATTGTGCTTTATTTTGTTTTGTCACTCTTGTTCCTTCATTTAGTTTTCTATGTTTATTAAACTCATCGGAATCTTCGAACCTTTCAAGTCTTTGACTAGGATTGCCAATATACCTTTATTGCTCGTTGATGCTCATGACCTGTACCCATTCTCTTTTTGGTCCTTAGATACCTGACCCTTATCATTTTAGCTGGTGTAGTGATACAGAATTTGTTTATTAAGACTTGTTGAAGTGCACATAGCATCTCCGTGGCCGAATGGTTAACGGCGTTGCATTGTAAACCCTCAACTCTCACCGCTGCGGGTTTGAATTCCACTGGGAGCTCGACTTGTAAGTGAGGTGTCGATTCTTAAGGACGGCGGGAGGTGTACAGTACTGGTTATACCCAGGAAAAGTGGGTGGTCTGCCTCCACTACAAAAACAATTGCCGTCATATATAACCTACATGTGTTGAAAATGACGTAAAACACCATACAAACAAACATAGTGAAGCAGTGCTCACCTTTAGTGTCTCTGACTAACCCATGTTAATTTGTATTTTTTCAGGAGCTGGAATTGGTAGTGTATTCGGAAGTATGTGCATTGCCTTTGCCAGAAATCCCGGTCTTAAGCAGCAGCTATTCACATACGCGGTTTTAGGATTTGCCTTGGCAAAAGCTATGGGTCTATTCTGTCTTATGATGGCTTTTCTCATCATCTACGTCTTGTAATGCTGATCCATCACCTAGTTGACAAATTGTTTGGTTGATTATTAACAGTGTGTGCGCAACAGATGACAATATATGTTAACACTTGAATAGTGCTAAAGGGAACAATGGCCATCCATCCAAGGCATTCTTAACAATTCCCGTTTGCGACTGTATATTTATTTAGAAAATAAAGGCGAAATGAGCTGCATTCAGATCATTGTTGTCATTGAAGTTTTATATAAACAAATTTAGAATAAAAAGTGTTAAGAGTATGTTTTCCATTTCTTTTGTTTGCAATTTAGCTCAACCTTATTTTCTTTTTGTCTGATTGTCATACTCATGCCTGCTTAGCATGGCAGACATTTAGAGATCACTTTGTTTATCCATCGTCGGTCATGCTTTAACCTGCGACCTAACCTTGGCCATAACTGAACTATTTTGGCCTATATTCATCAAACTTGACACACATCTTAATCTCGCAAGGAATGTCGTTACCCATGTCCAATAACTCCAGACTCATTCTGGCAGAGTTGTTAAAACTAACCCCAACGTAACCAAGCTCAGCACTTAAAACATGTTTGACCAATGTTTATGAAACTTCACATATATTCATCTTACCCCAAGGAATATTGTTGCCCATGACCAGTAACTCTTGACTTTCATTTTTGCAGAGTTCTGCCACTTTTCCTAAAACATTGACCTGCAACCTAATCAAGCTCATAACTTAAGTATTTGACTTGTGTTCATGAAACTTGACACACATCTTCATCTAAAAGAATTCTTAACCAAAGTAATGTTAACCGTGTTCAATAACTATGACCCTTTTCATAAAACTTTAACCTGCAACCTAACTTACTTTCATGAAAAGGGTCATGAAAATATTGTTCTATTGTCGTAAAACGTCAAACAATTCTTCTTTATCAATATTCAGTGCAATTGACATTTCCAATAACTCTGAATCTCATTTTGGAGTTATTTTCATAAAACTAACCTGCAACCTAACTTTAGCTCATAGCTTGGCAAAATACTGACCTATGGTCATGAAACATACATTTTCTCATCTATTATACAAGTCCAAGCAGAGTTATGCCCCTTTTTGTGTTGCCTTTTCGAAGTTGGCTATAACTCATTTCTTGATATTTCTTCATCAAACTTTCAATATATACTCATGACAACATCGACATGACCATACTAAAATATAAAGGTCAAGGTCACACTGAAGGTCATTATATGGGTTAAATACTCAAGTTTTTTCTTCAGGAAAAGTTAACTAAGAGATACCAAACTTGATATTTGAATACATCTTGGGATAGCGGTGTGTCACATACCAACAGAAGGTCACTGTGACCTCTGTCATAGAAAATGTTCCGAAAATGCTTGTCCGGGCCATATTTTCAATACTATAAGACTGAGATACCAAACTTGGTATGTGAATACATCTTGGGGAAAGCGGTGTGTCGCGTACCAAAATAAGGTCATTGTGACCTTGACCTGTCATAGAAAATGCTTGTCCGGACCGTATTTTCAATACTATAACACTTGGAGATACCAAACTTGGGATATGGATACAACTTGGGATAGCGGTGTGTCGCGTAACAAAATAATGTCAGTGACATCTGTCATGTGCTTGTCCGGACCGTATTTTCAATACTATAACACTTAAGAGATACCAAACTTGGTATGTGAATACATTTTGTGATAGCGATGTGTCGCGTACCAAAATAAGGTCATTGTGACCTGTGACCTCTGTCATAGAAAATGCTTGTCCGGAACGTATTTTCAATACTATAACACTTAGAGATACCAAACTTGGTATGTGAATACATCTTGGGATAGCGATGTGTCGCGCACCAAATTAAGGTCATTGTGACCTTGATCTTTGACCTCCATCATAGAAAATGTCTGGAAAATATTCGGGCCGATGGGGGACTATGGATTGCCCTGCAATTCTTGTTTTACAAAGTTTTTGTTGCTACTTTTCGGACAGAATTTATTTGGTGGTCATATATCACTATTGATTTGGGGCTTCTGATTGGTTGAAAAAAAGTATAGGGTCTATTAGGGCATATAGTCAGATTGTAAGGTAGATTCTGACTGGATTAAATTACCCAGATCATAACAAATCCCCATAAAACGTCAAAATATGTTTCCATCATAAAACCTGTTGATTTAGGATATTTTGACTGAAATTTGCATTTTTATGGATACAATTTTACTGAGAGTATATTTGCAAAAAGTAAAATTTCTTTATTGCCATTCTGGGGGTGGCCACCTTCAGTGAACTATTAGAGGCTGAAAGCATCAGATTATACCCAATTTGCTGGTCATTTTTGAGTGTCTCTAAGATAGTTCTTTAAAAAAAGTTAGGTTTTATCCATTCGGATATAGGAATAGGGGAGGCCAAAAGGCCATAATGGAGGCCTATGGGAAATGCAATAGTGGTATATGACCTAAATACCTAAATCAGATATATATCAGTGAAACAGACATTTTTAGTGGTAAATAAAACTACCTTACTCAAAATCAGCTGAGAAATAAAATATCACATGTGAAAGTTATTTTGTAAATTTTGCTGCATCACAAATTTAAAAAAATAGATTTTTCTAGAATTTTTATCCAGAAATGATGAATGTAATTTTAAGACACTGAAAGTTTTGTAGCAAAGTATTAAGGCTAACTGAAGGTATTCGAGAGTTTTTAACTTCCTGCAGTCGAAGTAGCAAGAAATGTACATGGAAAAATCCCCACCAAAAAAGCATTTGGGCTAAAATACGTTTCAAATGTTTTGAAAAGTAAGGTGTTTTTATTTTACCACTAAATATTTCAGTTCTGATTTATAATGTATGTACGTATTAATAAGATTGCTCATGTTAATGCTGAAACATCTTGGGCTGAAACAAGCGCTCCGAACAATAATACTTGAGCACCTTCGTTTTGCAGTTGATCTTTTGCAGTTGATCTTGATAAGCCCCGTGTGGTTACGGGGCAAACAATAGGGCCACTGCAGATCCCGTTGGAGGGGAAGGCAGAGAGGTAGAACAGCACCCCCACCCCAAAAATTCATGTTCATTTTATCATGTTTTGTTCATGCTCATTAAAGGTCTTCATCATGACCCCTGGAGTGTTTCAGGTGCCAACTCGCTCATATCACTAGAGCAGTGGCATACAAACTATAACGTGGCTCCAGCGTAAATGGAGTGTCTACAGTAGAATTTGCAGCAACTCTGCAGTTCAGGGTGAGAAGGTTCTAGGCCCGTGCTCCATATTTTATCTCGATGTACAAGGAGGATGAGCTTGGCATGTTCATTCCTGTTAGGCGCCATATAACCTTTCATGTGTTGGAGCGCCTTAAAACACCCATTCAGTGATCTTGACAAAACATTGCAATGAAAGCTGTCAAGTTGAAAAACAACAATGTAATAAATTAGACGGAGTGGTGGCCCTTGTTTGTTTTAAAGAAACTATTAAAGTACTATATTCTGCCTTGTTAATACTGTAGCTCCTTCGTCTTTCATTACACCTTTACTAAGGGGCAACCTTGGTCAAACTAATTTTGAACAAGTTAAAAATTAAACTATATTCGACGAGAAAGTGGCGGTGTTTTATTGGTGCTCCACCACTATGTCTGCTTCAAATGTCCAGTCTTTAGTTCAATACCTGGTTGGGTCACACCGCACACTTCAACAAATGGTACTCTTGATGTTAGCATATACTGTATTGAATAGTTATAGGACTGGTCGGACCGTTGTTCATATACTGTGACTGGGTGGGGTATTTCAGTGTGGAAGCATTATAAAGCTGAGCATTGAGCTCACTGCTACAAGTAAATAGACATTCATACATGGTAAATTTGGTCCACCATTTTATATTAATAAAACCCAGTTTTATCCGACTAGACACAACAGCGTTCCGGCCCTTGACAAACTAATAGAATTTCAGTTCGGTTGCATATTACTTCAGTAAACGACTTCCGATATTTACCGATTTGCATTTGAAGTTGTTGTTTTTTATTTAGATACGATCTCCGCTGAATTGGACACTGAGCAAAACTAGTGACATAATAAGAGACACTGGCAGAACCGACATAAATTGTAGAATTACTGCCCATGATTACGTCAAAATATGGTAATTTCGGTGAAACAATGCAGATCGCTCCTGAGAGTATTGTTTTAGTTTCTTTGAAATATTCTGTTTTAGAATTGGGAGAGCGACTGGTGAGGAAGTGTCGATTATTACGGATGGCGGGAAGTGTACAGTACTGGTTCTACCCAGGAAAAGTGGGTGGTCTGCCTCCACCACGAACACAATTGACCGTCATATATAACCTTACATGTGTTGAAAATGACGTAAAACACCATACAAACAAACAAACTGTTTTAGACGTTCACCTACTTGCAGTCACTCTCCCCTCGACACTTCCCATCTCCGCCCATTAAAATGTGACCTTGATAATGAACACATTGGGATATAACACCTTAGGATTTTTGAATTAAAACGTGTTGGGGTATATCATATTTTAAACAGTGTTTTTTGATTGTGCATTTTGCACAATTATTTTAAAATTTATTTTAACATATGATCAAAAGTACACGTTATTTTTTTTTGATGTTTCTCTGAAATATACTTTATAGGTACTATTTAAAATGACATGTCAGATGTCGAGAACAAGGGCACAACTTGTATTCAATATTAGGGGGGACTACTCTGTCTATCTGAGTATATAATATACCTCAGTTATAGAACTTGTTGCCGATCCGAAAATCCTTCAAAAAAAATAAGCCAAAACAAGTTAAACATTAGAAGTTTATTTAGAAATACGCAGTACTAATAGCAGTGTTTGGTTAGTCGGTTACAACAGTAACGGAATCTTGAGAATTTTTGATCAGCATCTGCTTAATATTGACAATTTCTGCAGAAGTCGTTATATTATAAAATAAAAAAAAATATGGATTTGTAAAGATACTGATCAGGATTCCACGTCTTTGCAGCTATTTTTTGTAGCTGACTAACTCCACAGTATCAAGTTTTGTCTAGTTGTTTACCTAAATAAAGGAATGTGACACTAATAAATATACAAATAAAGTAAGTCACTCTGAAATCTGATTTAAGATATTAAGATAGTATTTATAATATCACTTTATATGTTTTTCATTGAGTTTTTATGTTAAATATAAAACGCTATTCCAACATGACATGCTTCTAAAATGTGTAACAGGTAACTGTTGTAAAGCTAAACGCTAATGCTATTCATGTTATCTCCCCTGTATACAGGGCAATATGATATCTCGCTTTATCTCCCTTGCTAGACATGACTATGGAAATATACTTTCTGATTCTTATATAAGTGAACTAGATGTAACATTGATGTGTAATAGAGAAGACATTTGATATTACTCATGGAGTACGTTTAACATGGATCATTGACTAGTTTCAAATGAGTTCTCATTAAATAAATCTTCATAACATATTGTTGTAATTGCTCAACTACTCATAGCCCCGTGTGGTTCCCGGGGGCTCCCGTTTGGTCACGGGGCAAAGAATAGGGTCACTGCAGATCCCTTTGGAGGGGTAGGCAGAGGGGTAGAATCCCCCCAAATTCATGTTCATTTTATCATTTTTTGTTTATGTTCATTAAAGGTCTTCATCATGATCCCTGCATTGTTTCAGGTGCTATCTCGCTCGCATCAAAAGAGCAGTGGTAGAAAAACAATAACGTGGCTCCAGCGTAAAGGGAGTTTCTACGATAGAATTTGCAGCAACTCTGCAGTTCAGGGTGAGAAGGTTCTAGGCCCATTTTCCATATTTTATCTCGATGTACATGGAAGATGAGCCTGGCATGTTCATGCCTGTTAGGCGCCATATAACCTTTTCATGTGCTGGTGCGCCTTAAAACCCCAATTCAATTCAATTCAACTACTCATAGATGATTGGAATTGAAACAAAAGCCCAGTATAAAATACTGAACATACAAAAATCTGATGACAGATCATGTCGGCCATGTAAGAGTCAGTAGTGCTTTTAAATCTTACATTGAATATTATAATAGTTATTAGGCAGAAACAGTTAAACAATGACATATTAAGATACGCAGGTGGCTCAAAAAAACAGTAAAGATAGGTCACACGCCATTCATTTATACATTTATTTTGTTTTTCAATCACACATTAACGACGACATAAAATGTCGACAGCAAGCGCTTTTCTCTTAATTCCGTAAATTTATAAGCAAATGTGTACCAAATACATACTTTTATCTGTAGGTATCTTCCGAGGCCGGGATGGTAAATACTCTGCGGTTGAAACCTCGCGCCTCTCACGGCTGCGGGTTCGAATCTCTGTGAGATCGACTTGTGAGAAAGCGTAGATTTTTACGGATGGCAATACTGGTTCTATCAAAGAAAAAGTGGGTGGTCTGCCTTCACCACGAACATATCGACCGTCATATGATCAAAACTAATTTTCACGGATAACTTGAAATATACGTTGCCTGAATAAGAACGGATAAGCACCTCGTTTTTTCGGATAAAAAATGGAGCTGGAAGGTGATGAGGTCTCACACCTCTATTATCTCCCCTGAAAGATCACGGACCTAGAGACAAAAGGAAAACAGAAAATAAATCTATTTTTTCCCAATTTTAGGCAATTTTTAATTTGAAAAATAGGTTTTTCTTTGCTTTAACATACATCTGCAGTGTAAAAGACAGATGATACAGAAAATCCCATATTGATATGAGGTTTCATTCAAATTTCAGAATTGTTTGACCGAAGCACCGCATATTCAGCTAGATAGTGTATGAATTTTGTATTTTCCATAGGGTTCACAAAACATGAGCGAGAAAAAAAAAAACCTGGCTAACTTATGTATTTTATTGTTTTAAATAACTGGTCTTGGCTATACTGAAGATATTAAACCAACAACAATGTCTGCTGCCCTGCTTTGAAGCTCAGATGTTGGAAAAGGCTGTACAGTAACCCTATGGGAAAATTAATTGAGGTGTGAGACCATGAGTGGCTTAAAACGGAGGAAAATCCGGCAACAGAACCGTAAGTTCAGTTCATTTTTACTACCACGGAACACTAGTTTATGCTAGATTTAACTTTATAGCTAAATATAGTAGAACAGGTAAGTCATTTTCGCAAAATAAGCATTTGAAATGGTGCACTGCTGTACGGATTTCAGTATTGACAATATTAAAACCATGTTGTATGCCTTTGTACGCGAGGATAGATATATTAGCATCCATAGTTGCGATATAAGTAAACATGAAGTGTTTCACGGTTGTATAATGATGAAATATCGGTTCATTTAGAGGTACGTAATATTTTCAAAGGCACCTAATTTGCACAACTACGCGGACAAGGAACCTCACTTTTTATCCAATAGGGCACCCAATAAATAGCTGCTTTTGTCATTGCAATAAAAACGATAAAACAGAACATGGTTAAAACTTGTGTATGTACTAACTAAAGTCATAATATATGTAAGTTAATATAAGTCAAAGTCATTTTTAATATATTTACGTCTAATACATGTATTATCTGATTCAGAATGTTTGTTAATTTAACGCCCTTTACCATTACAGGCCTGCCCTTTCTCAGGCTTTGAGACGGTAATTACCTGCTTTTTTATAAGTTTACAAGCTTACCGGCGTTTTATTAATTGATTTAATTTAGTGAAGTATACAGGAATTTGATATTTATCGGCGAAGTGTAAATTTCAATAATTTTCTTAAAGACTGCCGTTTACAATATTTTTTTATCACGCGCAGTTACGTTTGGGAAATTTGGAATTAACTGAATGTGTCACAAACTGTTCAAGAATACAGTACGCGAGAATCGATGTTCAAATTATACTGTTTTTTCATGTATCATTTGTATCTTTTTGTGTGTGTGTAACCGTCGTTCTTCATAATGAACATTTAAGCTGTGCGTCTTGCCATTTGATTTTTTTAGTACATACATGTGTGACATTGTGTGATGTATGCAGAAATTAGACAAGTGCACGAATTTTTTTTTATGACATTGATACACATATTAGTACTTGTATACTAGTACTTTGCGATTATGCAAATAGTATTATTATTATATTAATAAATGCATTATAAATTCTTCATTTGTATTTCATTTTATATCTATAAAGTCCTCAGAATTCACCAGAATGCGTCATTTACAGGGTAGTTTCGAAAAATCTCCCCAACCCCAACATCCACCGCCCCAATGTTTAACTCCTTCCGGCGCCGCTGTATAATGTCCACCCGATAAAGTAATCAGAAGAAGAAAAAAGAAACGCATCGTACTTTGGTCGAGTACTGAACCAATTAGATGCCCATATTCAGGACGATTAGGTGTCTCGATCAAATGCGTAAATTGTAAGACTTTTTCTATGCAGCAAGAAATTTTTATTCTTTTCTATTACACGGAACATTAAATACAATAAAGTCGATTAAATGAACTCAAAATAAAATCTAGAAACGTCTATAAACAAATAAAAATTTCCCATCTATTGACCTGCAGTTCTAGTAGCAACGTCAGATGTTCCTATGAACATTTGTGTAACATTAAAGTAGGTGATACTCTGAACGTTAAGCCACATTCACTTGTAAAAGGAAACTTAGGTTCCAGGTTAAATCCTTTTCAAAGAGAAGTACTTCACAAACTATGAATCAGATAGTTATGAGCCTTTTTCGGATGAACTGAAAATGTGGACAAGTTTCAGTGTTGTCGAGCTAATACTATCACAGTTATTATCCACAATCACTTTTAGCTAAACGTTACCGGACAGACAGACGGACGGACGGACAGACGGACAACGCCGCGAAGACGAAATACAGTATATAAAGCAGTTGTTTTTATTTTTTATTTTATTATATGATTGGACACTGATTAATATTTTTGAAATGCCCCTCGTACTCCTATCTTGCATGGGTTAACAAATCGATGCAGTTAGTCTAAATCAAAAACGTTCTGTGATGTAGGAAATACATATATTACTATTGATATTAACTATTAATATCATGATCATTACTACCAAGTAAAATTTATATTATCATTCTTTTAAGGACTACCCATTTAGCACGAAATCAATCTACATTGAAGACATTCAACAGTAGAATAATAAATTACAAAATATAGAATAATCATATAATCTTACACGAGTGGTTGATTTTTCACGGAAATCCCGTCTTCCGGCGGAAGTAAAAAAGTGATTGCTTATTTGACCGCTTTAACAGATTCCCCATGGGCAGTGGTAATGATTTGCCTGGTTGCTTTACTTTTTATTTTTTTGTGAGTTTCCGCATACGTGAAGGTTTCGATATCGCCTCAAAACATGTGTTATAAGTACTAAGTATTTTTATTTAAGTTAAATGACCTGAGTACTGAATAATATTTAACATGAATTTCTTCATACAAATTAACCAATTTGCTATTTATTCGTCTAATTGTATGAAGATGTGATATAAAAGGACATTTAAAACTGTATTAAAGGTTGTATCTCACCGTTTTGCTGTTTTGGGGTCAATCATGGAATCTAAAGACGATGTCCTACGATTTTTGTGGGGTTTTTTACATAGAAAACATAGTTTGAAGGCATGTACCTGTTTTTTATGCGTACTGAATACTAAATAATGTAATGGTACCCGGGCCGTGGGTACTGAATACTCTCTAAATTTGCCGTGAATACTGCGTACCAAAAGGTGGGTGGGGGGGTGGGGAGGGGGGTGAAACAGCCCCCATTATCATATAACAGGGTGGGGATATTCCAGTGTGGCAGCGCATTGCCACTGCTACAAGATTTGAACAACGGCATCAATATTGAGAGTATGGAAGAGCGTTTCATATCATTTATCTTTATCATTTCGGCTTATTACAACTCTTAAACAGCTGGTTATATGCTTTTTTTTAGATTGCATTCTTTTTAAAAATACAGAATACTGTCAAGTTGTAATAATTTTGTAATCAAGCACAACATTGACATAAGTAAGTCGATATAGCGTATACCAGTCCATGGACTAGGGAGGTTTGTTTCAATGGTGTGCATGGTCTCCATGTTATGATATACATACTGTTTCCCATTTCATGATTATTGTTTGTATTAGCTCTATACTGACGGAAGGTCAGGTGAGCTTATGCGATGGCGAGTTGTCAGTTTTTCGTCATCCGTCGGGCGTCGCACGTCTGTTAACTTTTGATTCGTTAATGCGACATTTCCTTCACTTTCATCTCATTTTTACTAAACTCATGACACTTTTTTATTACTTGTAAGCACTCTGTCTCCTTCATTGTTCATCAATCTGTTGCAAGATGTTTATATTATAAAAACAATAATTTGAAAACTAGATATATCGGACTAGAAACAGCCGAGTTGTGACTCGTTAGCGTTCGAAATCCTTCGTTGTTCATCCGATCTTTACCAAACTCGGCCAGATAGTGGATAACAATGTAAGATCGGGCATATTCCAAAACCAGCAAGATTAGATTATAAGCTCTAGAGCTATGCTCTTTGACTTATTGAAATAAGCTATAATCTCCATCTACTTCATGTTTTATCTGATCTTTAACACATGTAGCCAGAGTATACCAAAGAAAGCTTGAACAAGTTCAATAACAGCATAATATGAGAATAAACAGCATCTAGTTGTCGCCTTAAATTGAAAGAAACGTGCTATGTTTTTGCTTTGTTAACCCTGTAGGTCCTTGAGTTTTCATCGGATCTTTAAAGAAACTAACCCGCCAAATAGCGAAAAAATTACACCATAAAAATGTGTATCAAAACTCTCTCCAGGTGTTCAGGTCATATAATAATGTAAAATGTGCTGATCAAAAGTAAAAGTTTATTCACGGGTTCTAAACATATCCGTGATTGAGTATAAATAAAATGAATTATGAGTTGGTAACCCTTAATTCGACGCTCAAGTTTCGGAGCTTGGCCTGGCTGGTTAAAACCGTTTATATTGTGTTTATAGAGTTTGGATTCTCAAAATAGGTAAGTTTTATATATATCATGTCGTCAGTAGGTTTAGAAACGGTGTACATATGATGTAAACTGTGGCTGTTGTTGGCGGGATACCTACTTTAAATTACCAAACGTGTTTAGAATTTAAGTAAAAGCTCGGGCTAGTTTGAAATCCTGCAATATCAGACTTTTAAATCGGAACTTTATCGCATTTCTGCATATCGTTTACATCGATGACAGCTTGAACAAATTCCATAACCAGCCAAATTTGATCAGAAACAGTAGAAGTGTGGCCCTTGATTGAATGGAAAGTACTATGTTTTGCTTTGTTAACACTCGTTCATTTTTCATCATATTTGACAATCCACCTCTACACCACTACACCCCAGTTGATATTTTAAGGACATTGAAGCTTTTTTAAAAAAAATAGATTTCCAACAAATTTGTCAGAAGATGTTTATCAATGAGATAAAAAATCATTAAAAAAAATTGTTATGGACAACATACAGTCTTAAACCAGTAGAACGATACAGGTCAAAACATGTAGATTTGTCCTCACTTTCTTACATTTCGTTTAAGTTTTAGATTATTTCGTAGCCAGTATTTGTAAACGTGTCGCATTATTATTAATATTTACTTAGCTCATCGCAATACTGGCTTTCATAACGTCGTATATGAGTGTACAAAATGGCTAAGCAATGTTTTTCTTTGAATCGTCAAAAGCTTAACAAAGAAAACAGAACAAACAATTAAAATAGTTTTGATATATTTTATTTCAAACAATATGCATTCTGCCCATGACTTTACAAATACCAGTAAATACAGAATTACATGCATATGATATACAGTTCCGGTAACTGACAATATAGTATTATGCATAAATTGACTTCATCATCACTCATTGCGTGTTCCCGCCTTAATTCCATTAAGCTATGGGAAAGCTTATATTAACAGGATTTTATAACGGATCTTTCGATAATAAAAACATTTAAAAACATTTTTTATACTGAAAAAATGCGATAACCTGTTTAAAATTACCCATTAAATGTTTTAATTGTACAATATGCAAACTTTTAAAGCCAAAATTACGATTTCATTTCATACCCAAGCCAAGCCCGTTTCGCTTCTTGGAGAAGGGGCTGGATGGGGTATGGAAGTTAATACTCGGACCACGTAATATGATACAAACGCATATACATAAATGTTACGGATTAAGATATAAGGGACTTTCATCTTCCTTTTTAGGGGCTCCGTTTGGTTACGGGGCAAAGAATATGGCCACTGCAAATTCCGTTGGAGGGGAAGGCAGAGGGGTAGAACTCCCACCCCAAATTCATGTTCGTTTTATCATTTTTGTTCATGCTCATTAAAGGTCATCTCCGATATCCGTTTTGCAAAGCTGGCATATTCTACGATCATACGGAGTTTTATTCCAATTGCCAGTTTTAACTGGTAACCTGTGATTTCTTGTTCTGAATTTGGTTATATACTTTAACAAACAGTACGGTGCGTTGACAAGATAATTGTCGAAAAAAAACAACATAAATTTCATTACAGAGATTACATGATGTAAATTTCTTTCAATAGTAAAGAATCGACCTTTCTCAATAGGCATTTTGTGGTTCATAACCTAATTTTACATAGGGCGTTAGATAAATATATTGGTAAAATATGAACATATCTTATTCTCAAAATCATGTTTATAAATGCGATAGTTAAGACATCTACTAAATGTTTGCACGTTGCTATTCCAACTTTGAAGAAACTGATCTTTAAGGTTAGAGCTAACAATCTGTTTGAACATATTTGGACATAAAACCTTTTGCTCTAACCAATAATTAGTCAATCCACGATCATTTAAAGAGCTGTGTACACATTTAATCCAAGGCAACTTAACATTTTCATTCATGTATAACGAATATGAAGTTTTTATAAAAAACTACTTATCTTTTCAATTTTGGCATTTAAAAGTTTTCTCCAATAACTTAAAACTCTACATTTGATCTGTGTTGAGACAGCAATAATTCCAAGCTCACCACAAATCATACAATTTGGCATGCTTTGTTACAAAACTTCAATTGACTTTGTTCAACGATAGACACATTTCGTTACCCCATTCCTCGGACCCATATACTAAAAAAGGTACACTCAGTGTGTTAAACAAATGCAACTGCAAATCAGTGGGAAGTAGTAATTTCCTTGCTTTCTAAATAAGTGAAAACATTGCTTTCCTAGCCTGATCTACTAGCCTTTTGCTGGTCTTAGCAAAGTAACATTGAAAGAAAATTGAACACCTAAATTTGAATTGAATTGGGTTTTAAGGCACACCAACACATGAAAGATTATATGGCGCCTAACAGGAATGAACGTGCCAGGCTCATTATCCATTTACATTAAGATAAAACATGGAGAATGGGCCTTGAACCTTCTTACCTGCAGAACTGCATAGTTGCATAGTAGACACTCCATTGACGCGGTGTCATGACAAAGACCTTGAATGAATGACAAAATAAATATGAATGAGGGGGGGGGGGGGGTGGAGGTGTCCTACCCCTCTGCATGTGACGGTGTGTCTGTGAGAGTGCAGTGGTTGGGGTGGGGGTCCTATCCCCCTGCATGTGACTGTGTGTTTGTGAGATTGCAGTGGTTGTATTCTATCCCGGCAACCACACGGGGAACCCAAATATGAAAATTCATCAACAATTTCAAGAATAATATTTTCATAATGAAACTCAGATATATATTTTTAACCCATTCTAACTTTTCCAAAATACAACAATTTTGGTCTTTGCAGCATTCACTTGTAATCCCCATGTGTTACAAGAAACATACATTGCATCTAAATTTAGCTAACTGCAAATATTGGGCGCTTTCGGCCAAGACAACAGTATCATCAGCATATAAAAGCAAAAATAACTTAAAGAAAACCTCAATATCATCACTATTAAAGACTTCGTGACAGTATTTGACAACAATTCTAATCCTTTAAATATCTCTGACATGAATTTATTGAGATCATTAAGAAAAAAATGAAAACAAAACATCGCCTTGACGGACTCCGGACTGACTTTCAAAAACGTCTGTTAATTTACAATCAGTTTTATGTAATTTCATTTGAAAGCATATCCAAAAAGTCCGTAAATAAGTCATAAATCGATGCGTAAAATATCTATACAAATATGTAAATAGTTTACAGTTGGACCGTGGTGTCGTGATGTAATGGTTAACACATCAGTCTAGCAATCCACCAACCATTCTTGAGAATATTCTTTGACTTAAGCCCAAGTATGTACATTTCAATCACAAATATTTCTAAAAGCTTAAAGGATAAACATTCATTAGAAGCTGCTATTTATAAATATGATAAAAACTAATCAATTGCAACTTCATACGATTGTTTATCTTTGAAGGTCCTGAGAATATTTGTGAACGAAATTTGAGTCCTTGAGCTCAAGTCTAAGAATATTTTGAAGAATGGTTGGTGAATTCCAGGCCTGCAGGATTCGTGCGTTCTATCTCAGCCAGGACCGAATTGGGATTACTTCTCGAAAGACAACTATCTCGTGAAAAACAGCCAACTTAGGTAAACATATGTACACCGTTCCCAAAACTACTGACGACGAGGTATGTCGGACCGTATTTGGTACAAAAACGAATATGTACAAATTTGTACCATATTCGGCCGAATATGGTACAACTGTCTAATTGTACCATATACGTATCTGCAGTTTTGGGGTAAAATGCCTGACCAAATATGGTACAAACTTGTACCATATTCGGATGAAAAATGTACCACATTCGTTCCGAATATGGTACACACTCATCATCGTCATCGTCATCATCATCATCGTCATCATCATCATCATCATCATCATCATCATAACTACAATTTGCATCAACGTCATCAATACCATCATGAAAATAATCATCATCGTCATCATCATCATCATCATCATCATCATCATAACTACAATTTGCATCAACGTCATCAATACCATCATGAAAATAATCATCATCGTCATCATCATCATCATCATCATCATCATCATAATCATCATCAGCATCATCATCATCATCATCATAATCATCATCATCGGCGGCCGGTAATCATTGGCGTCAACATAATAAAAAACTTTTTTCATCATCATCACTTATAATCATTATCATCGGCCGATAAACATCGCAGTTATCATCATCACAATCATCAAACCCCAATCATCATCACCATTGTCATCATCATCAATTACATCATCATCGTCACCATTAACACCATCATCATCATCGTCACCATTAACGCCATTATCATCATCATCGTCATGATGATGACAAAAGTTTTGATGATGATGACGACGATCAAAATTACCGTCATCATCATCATCACAAACTTTTATCATCATTGTCATCATCATCACCATCATTATCACCACAATCATCAAGGTCATCATCATCATCATCAACACCATCATCATCATCACCATTATCATCATCGTAATGAAGATCACAAAAATGTGATGATGATAACTGCGATGTTTTTCGGTCGATGGTGATGATGATGACAAAAGTTTTGTAATGATGATAAGATCAAATTTTCCAAGAAGCGCTGGCGCGCTTCATGGATTTGCTCGCCTACCTTTACCCTTACAAGTTCACACTCTATGAACACAACCAAAATGCGATAATCCTCAAACTTTTACAGAGTTACCTGGAGCAAGCACGTCTCTAGTCTTAGAGTACTAGTACTTAGTAACCAGTACTAAGCAGATACATTCGCCAGTAATTGACAACTGCCCTACTTGAAACAGCGGTAGGGGAAGAATGGCCGTAGAAATCATTTCGTGACCAATCTCCACGAAAGTATCTGGCCCGCCCGGGAATCGAACCCAGGCCGCCTGCGTGCCAATCTGACGCGCAACCGACTGAGCTAGCCGGCGAAACAGTTACACAACCAGC
>JAWPHD010015115.1:0-57153 GCA_037043455.1 Cyrtodaria siliqua | reverse complement strand
TGATAGAAAAATGGTTTTCACACTGCAGATATTATTTGATTTCAGTATCATATGAAACATTTCACCAAGTATGATCATGCAGACCTTCGAAGTGATGTAGATGAAGGTTATAAATTTGTGATTGTTTTTGAACTGTTGTATTGTCTAATTCTTTCATTGAAATGTCACTGAAATGTTTTGGTGAAATTTCACTGTTATTTTCACCAGTTCTGCTGCAATTTCACTGAAACTCACTGTTATTTTGCCGAATTCTTTCGGTGAAATTTCACCGAAATTCACCGAAATTTCACCGAGATTTCAGTTATTTTGCCCAATTCTTTCATTGATATTTCGCTGTTATTTTGCTGGGTACTGTACTATTATATTTATACCATAGTTGCTATGTTATATTTATATTCTTGTACGGTGCAGCAGGGGATGGTCCTCCCCGACCCCCGCTCCTCCTATAACGGGTAGAATAAATGAACCACTGTAAAGTGACTGGAAACAAACAAATAATACATGCTTTTTTTCCAGGGTTTATTTAAATTTACACAGCTTTCTTCAGAACAATGTTTACTCTTGTCTCTATTTAAAGCCCTGTCTGAAACCGACACATCTGGCATTTTAATCGCTTTTTTCCCACTCCACATGGTTTTGTAAATAGAAATAACAGAAACAAACATCCCACATACCTGTACAAGAAGTTGGGTTAATGTTGCCGATTCCAGGAGCGAGAGTGCCAGTTGGACACGGGATACAGCTGTACTGGTTCTTGTTTGGCTGGTATGTGTTCTCTGGACACTGAACACACTCTTCTATCAAATCATACCATTTATATCCGCCATCACATTCCGCTGTTCAATGTTTCATTTTAAATATTTAATTACATGGCAAGCTTAATTATAAACCATGTTTAGCATTTGTAAGTACAAGTGTTAGAAGGACTAAAAGGATGCAGTTAAATGTTTTACAAAATTCTTTTTTCAAGAGATAACACTGGAGTTACAATAATGACAACGTCATTTTCAACACATGTAAGGTTATATATGACGGTCGATTTTTGGTGGTGGAGGCAGACCACCCACTTTTCCTGGGTAGAACCAGTACTGTACACCTGCCGCCATCACTTCCTCACTTACAAGTCGAGCTCTCAGTGGGATTCGTCATCATGAAAACAAAGAAAAACAAGAGGCGCAAGAGGGCCTGTGGACACTCTACTGGCAATATGGCTCATATAACATCAATGAAGCGAGTGACTATCATCTTAAAGAGGCAAAATATAGCATTTTTAACTAAATCAAGAGCCATAACTCTGCCACTACTGGTCCGATCTGGCTGGTTTTCGAACTTGGCCAGTAGAGATAATTAAAAAAAAAAAAAAAATTAAAAAATTAAAATAAAAATAAAGAAATATGAAAATAATAAAAGAAAAAAATGTGGTTAAATTTGGTAAAGATCAGATGAAAAATGAAGGCCCTATCGCCTTAACAAGGCAAAATTTACAAAATCAAGGGTCATTACTCTGCTGTTTCTGGTCCGATTTGGCTGGTTTTTGAACTTGTCCGAGCTTTTATTGACATTAACAATCTGGTAAAATTCGGTAAAGGTCGGATGAAAAATGAAGGCCCTATCATCTTAACGAGGCAAAATATAGCATATTTAACTAAATCAAGGGCCATAACTCCGCTGTTACTAGTCCGATTTGGCTGGTTTTTGAACTTGTCTGAGCTTTCATTGACGTTAACAATCTGTTAAAGTTGGTAAAGGTCGGATGAAAAATGGAGACCCTATCATCTTAACGAGGCACAATATAGCATTTTTAACTATATCAAGGGCCATAACTCCGTTGTTAAAGGTCCGATCTGGCTGGTTTTCAAACTTGTCCGAGGAATCATTGACATTAACAATCTGCTAAAGTTTGGTAAAGATAGGATAAAAAATAAACGTCCCATCGTCTTAACGAGGCAAAATATAGCACTTTTAACTAAATCAAGGGCCATAACTACGCTGTTACTGGTCCGATTTGGCTGATTTTCAAACTTGTTCGAGCTTTCATTGACATTAACAATCTGGTAAAGTTTGGTAAAGATCAGATGAACAAGAGCTGTCGGAGAACAGCGCAGCTCGACTATTCGATTTTTCGGAGAATAATAAATTTAAAGCTAGTATATACCATCAGAAAAACCGGCTACAACAATGTGGGGTGAGGTTGGGAGCACAATATAACTATGTGTAAGAATTGACAAAACTACACAGAAATATGTAAAAAAAAAATAAAAAAATAAAAAAAATCGAGTTTTGAGTGGGGTGCGGGGTTGGGGTGGGGGGGGGGGTGGGGGGGGGGGGGGCGGGGAGGGTTGCAACATATATGTGTAAGAACTGACAAAAGCAACACAGAAATACGTAAAAAAAAAAAAAAAATAATCAGATCTGGGGCGGGGTGGGGGTGGGGGGGTGATGGGTGAGAGTCGGGGGGGTGGAGGTGGTGTGGGCGGGGAGGGTTGCAACATATATGTGTTAGAACTGACTAAAACAACACAGAAATATGTAAAAAAAAAAAAAAAAAAAAGGGGGGTGGGGGGGGGGGGGGGGGGGGGAGAGGGAGGGGGAGAGGGAGCCCTTGAAGTAATAAGATGCATAATGCTATAACAAATCCCAAACCAAAATTATAGATATATACATGCTTACATGCAAACCTAGATCTGCCTTTATTGCACATTTTATGGGCCATCACAATTTGGGTTCCATGGGAGCCCAGAATTTGCAGAAGACAAAATTACTTATCCAACCCTTTACAACATACTATAAGGAAACCAATTCCAAAATTTAGTTCAGCTAGGACAAAAAATGTAAGAGATATAGACCTGTAAACACAGCTTACACGCAAAATTTGATGTGAAACAGACATATTTTAAGGGCTATCAGAATTTGGGTTCCATGGGAGCCCAGGGGTTACAGGAACCAAAATTACTTAAGCAGCCCTTACGATAATGCTATAAGGAAGCTAATGGCCAAATTTGGTTGTGCTAGGGTAAGAATTGTAAGAGATATAGACTTGTAAACACAGCTTACACGCAAAATTTGATGTGAAATGGGGCACATTTTATGGGCTATCATAATTTGGGTTCCATGGGAGCCCATGGGTAGGAACCAAAATTGCTTATGCAGCCCTTAAGATAATGCTACAAGGAAGCCCATGAACAAATTTGGTTGTGGTAGGATAAGAAATGTAAGAGATATAGACTTGTAAACAAAGCTTACACGCAAACCTTGATGTGGGACGCCGACGCCAACGCCAACGCCGACGCCGACGCCGACGCCGACCCCGGGGTGATTACATAAGCTCTCTTATTCTTCGAATAGTCGAGCTAAAAATGAAGGCCCTATCGTACGAGGAAAAATATAGCATTTTAACTAAATCAAGCTAGGGCCATAACTCTGCTGTTACTGGTCCAATCTGGTTGGTTTTCAAACTTGTCCGAGCTTTTATTGGCACTAACAATCCTGTAAAGTTTGGTAAAGATCGAATGAAAAATTGAGGCCCTGTTGTCTTAACGAGGCAAAGTCCGATCTTGCTGGTTTTCAAACTTGTCCGAGCTATCATTGACATTAACAATCTGGTACAGATTGGTAAAGATCGGATAAAAATAAATGCCCTATCATCTTAACGAGGCAAAATATAGTACTTTTAACTAAATCAAGGGCCATATCAGATGAAAAATGAAGGCCCTATCTACTTAACAAGACAAAAGTTAACGACAACTCGGCATCCGATTAGCTCTGCTGGTCTTCGGCCAGTAGAGCTAAAAATTAATGTGCAAGAATTACCAAAATTGGATAATAAATGAAGATATGACCATTTGAAGGTTGTTCTAAAGATATGGGAGTTGCCATTTTGATAAATATGACATCATAGTTCTAAATTACCATATATGGCATACTGGTAAATATTATTTGATAAAAAAAAATCACTGCAATATGTCATATATGGTAATTTAGAACAAAATTGTTATAATGCATTATATGGCCAGCAAAGGTTTTTGCATTCATTATATGGCCAGTAAAGGATTTTGCATTCATAATGAATTCAAAATCCTTTACTGGCCATATAATGCATTATAACACTTTAGTATACTTATTTTTCATACTTTTGCTGTGATTTCCCCCTATAGGTTAGTTAATTAACATATTCATTATATATATTCCATATATGGCAATTTAGATCTGTGATGTCATAGTTTTCAAAATGGCGGCTTCCAAAAACCTTCAAATGAACATGTCTTCCTTGTTTATCATCCGATTTTGACAATTCTTTCAACCTTGATCATGTTTTTCAGAACTCTCAATATTAACGATTGTTTGGCTATGTTTTATATTAAAAGATTCTTTCTGACATTAAATATTAGACTCCTATATTTTACTAATTTATTACTGAATTTATTAAACTCATTGGCAAAAATGATATGATGCTGGGCAAGCTTTCGCATCTTATAATTTTTTCGAGTGACCACCCATGTACAAGCCTCTATTTACAGAAGGTACAACTGTACACCCCAACACAAACACCACTTACGGACACATTGAGTTTGGGATACAGATCCTACATCTTCTGTTGTAAACTTGTCACGGCACTCGACGCATTTTGTGTGGAACTGCTTGTCTCTATAGTAACCAACGGTGCACTTTGTACAGGTAACAGATGGAAACGCGGAAAGCTCTTCACCACTATCACAGTCCTCTGTAATAAACATGTTCATGAAGTGTGTAAAATTCTGACAGATTGTGTCGAGTGGAGATATTTCATTATCGAGACATTGGATATTGACAAATTGATATTGAGAAATAATAAGCTGCATACATTTAATCTATTTTAAGAAATGTTTTCATCTTGCTTTTTACAGAGACTTCATTATGAGCCATTTTGCATGAACCATCCACAAGATTTGAGGTCATTAAAAATATGGCATCAAAATCTCTAGACATCTATATTAGTTATTGTACCTGAGAGAGACATCAGTAAAGATTTTCTATTTAAGCCAAAATAGGACAAATTAGTTTTTCAAACAGACTAACTAGAAGGATGTTCGACGTAACACTTGTGTTGCCTGCCATGCGCTTATTTCGCCCTGTTATGAGCTTGGTTAGGTTGCAGGATAAAGTTTTACGAAAAGGGGTATAACTCTGCCAAAATGAAAGTCAGAGTTAAAGGGGTTGATGCACTATTTTGAAATAATGTTTATTTTAAAGGGCTCAAAAAAACTTCAAAAAAAGCTGACTTGAAAATTTGCAAAGAAACATAAATGGAGATGGCCAACTTTGAACAATGACATCATCGCGCCTTTTTACCATATATTCAATAGTGACAAAATATCTTTTAAAGTAAAGAAAATCACTGCAAATGAAAAATAAGCAAACAATTTATACATTTTACATCTTTATATTTAGTTTTTCATCAATTTGCAGTGATTTATTTTCCTTTAAGATGTGTTTTGTCTATATGCCATTTATAGTAAAAGGGCATGATGACATCATTCCAGACTAAGATGGCTGAGATTCTTTGCAAATTTTCAATCAGTCATATCGTCTTTATTTTTCATGGCATTTTGATAATTCAGATGTTTTTTTGAGTTTTTCAGAGCCCTTTAAAATAAACCTTGTTTGAAAACAGTGCATCAAACCCTTTAACGGACATTATGTAAAAAAGATTTCTTGATATAAGATGACAATATGTGTGAAGTTTTATGAACATAGGTCAATATTTGTTAAGTTATAGCCAAGGTTAGGGTGCAGGTTAAAGTGTGACGGAAGACGGACAACAAACGACAACAGACAACGAACAAAGTGATCCCTACGTGTCTGCCATGCTATGCAGGCAACACAATAACTGTCTGTTTTTTCATGTTTATTCATTTGGCAATATTCAAATATGAATAGTGATACACCAAACTATTCAGAAATGTCTTACTCGAAGCAAGAGAGCCAAATGCCTCACCTGATGACCTTTTGTTGTAGAGCTAATTCAAACTAAGGGTCACCATTCAAACAAACTTGGTAGAGGACCATAAGCTAATGCTACACACTTAATACTAGACCTGTACATAGAGCTTGAAGTTTCAGCAAAGATTTTTTAAAGATATTCCTCTAAATCTTTATGCAAAACTGTGACAGCTGGTTTCCATTTGTACTAAATTGGCAGAAGACCATGAGTTAGCTGATGCTATATGCAATATTTGAGAGATCCATGCTTGTGGTTTCAAAGAAAAAGGGTTTTCAATGTGTTCCCTATGTAATTCTATGTAAAACATTTGACCCCAAGGTCACCATCCCATTTGAACAAACTAGGTAGAGGACCATAAGATATGCCACAAAATATGTGACCTCCATATATATATATATAAATACATATATATTTATAGGTGGTGTATGATCCGTCCACCGAAACAAATCTTTTTAGGTTGGCTAGGTGGTCGAGTGGTCTAAGGTGACGGCTATTGTGCGAGGCGCTGTGTCGAAGTTGGTGTCCTAGTTGCGGGTTCAAATCCGCTGGTAAGTGGTTTGTACAAAATTTTCTCCACATATACATATGTATATATATATATAGCTCATGTAGTTTCAAAGAAGATTTGTTTTATTGATTTTCCTATATTACTCTATGTAGAACTGTGACCCCAGGGTAACACATGCTACATGCAATATATGAGCGCTCTATGCATTGTGGTTCCATAGAAGATTTTTCATGTTTTTCTATTCATAAAGTCTAAATGTTAAACATGTGAAATCCCTATATACAAACTTTGCATGTGCAAGGCATGATCATTTTTAATGCTTGAGCAAATCTGATAGTCATGGGGTAATTTGTCAACCAATAAAAAAGAAAGACTGTCGTAATCTGTTTAGTGACTCTTGCAAAGATGATTTTTTAAGGTTTCGACCATTTATTGCAACAGTGGCCATCTTGGATATCACATTGACCTAATCTGAACCAACTTGAAAGTCACTGATCTAAGTCATGTCAAGTTCGTCAAAACTGAGCAAGAGATTTCAAAGAAACAAAAGTTACACCGGATGGATAAGTTACAAATTGCATTTGTCATGCACCTGTAATTTTTAGAATTAAAGTCTCTGTCGTATTTTGTAACCTATCTCTACAATCAGACCAGTTAAGATATAGTTGTAACCTACCTGTACAATCAGACCAGTTTAGATATAGTTGTAACCTACCTGTACAATCAGACCAGTTTAGATATAGTTGTAACCTACCTGTACAATCAGACCAGTTTAGATATAGTTGTAACCTACCTGTACAATCAGACCAGTTTAGATATAGTTGTAACCTACCTGTACAATCAGACCGAGAATCAGACCAGTTTAGATATAGTTGTAACATACCAGTACAATCAGATTACAACACTTTTTAAGTTATGGTCAGTTATGAGGCCAGTTTAGATATAGTTGTAACATACCAGTACAATCAGATTGAGAATCAGGCCAGTTTAGATATAGTTGTAACATACCTGTACAATCAGATTGAGAATTAGACCAGTTTAGATATAGTTGTAACATACCAGTACAATCAGATTACAACACTTTTTAAGTTATGGTCAGTTATGAGGCCAGTTTAGATATAGTTGTAACATACCAGTACAATCAGATTGAGAATCAGGCCAGTTTAGATATAGTTGTAACATACCAGTACAATCAGATTGAGAATCAGTCCAGTTTAGATATAGTTGTAACATACCGGTACAATCAGATTGAGAATCAGACCAGTTTATATATAGTTGAAACATACCTGTACAATCAGATTGAGAATCAGACCAGTTTAGATATAGTGTACAATCAGACTGAGAATCAGACCAGTTTAGATATAGTTGTAACCTACCAGTACAATCAGATTGAGAATCAGACCAGTTTAGATATAGTTGTAACATACCAGTACAATCAGATTGAGAATCAGACCAGTTTAGATATAGTTGTAACCTACCAGTACAATCAGATTGAGAATCAGGCCAGTTTAAATATAGTTGTAACCTACCAGTACAATCAGATTGAGAATCAGACCAGTTTAGATATAGTTGTAACCTACCTGTACAATCAGATTGAGAATCAGACCAGTTTAGATATAGTTGTAACCTACCAGTATAATCAGATTGAGAATCAGGCCAGTTTAGATATAGTTGTAACCTACCAGTACAATCAGATTGAGAATCAGGCCAGTTTAGATATAGTTGTAACCTACCTGTACCATCAGATTGAGAATCAGGCCAGTTTAGATATAGTTGTAACCTACCTGTACAATCAGATTGAGAATCAGGCCAGTTTAGATATAGTTGTAACCTACCTGTACACTCAGATTGAGAATCAGACCAGTTTAGATATAGTTGTAACCTACCAGTACAATCAGATTGAGAATCAGGCCAGTTTAGATATAGTTGTAACCTACCTGTACAATCAGATTGAGAATCAGGCCAGTTTAGATATAGTTGTAACCTACCAGTACAATCAGATTGAGAATCAGGCCAGTTTAGATATAGTTGTAACCTACCTGTACAATCAGATTTAGAATCAGGCCAGTTTAGATATAGTTGTAACCTACCAGTACAATCAGATTGAGAATCAGGCCAGTTTAGATATAGTTGTAACCTACCTGTACAATCAGATTGAGAATCAGACCAGTTTAGATATAGTTGTAACCTACCTGTACAATCAGATTAAGAATCAGGCCAGTTTAGATATAGTTGTTACCTACCTGTACCATCAGATTAAGAATCAGACCAGTTTAGATATAGTTGTAACCTACCTGTACAATCAGACTGAGAATCAGACCAGTTTAGATATAGTTGTAACCTACCAGGACAATCAGATTTAGAATTAGGCCAGTTTAGATATAGTTGTAACCTACCTGTACAATCAGATTGAGAATCAGACCAGTTTAGATATAGTTGTAACCTACCAGTACAACCAGATTGAGAATCAGGCCAGTTTAGATATAGTTGTAACCTACCTGTACAATCAGATTGAGAATCAGTTTAGATATAGTTGTAACCTACCTGAACAATCAGACTAGAATCAGACCTGTTTAAATATAGTAACCTACCTGTACAATCAGACTGAGAATCAGACACTATGCCTGTTGTAGTTGAACCTTCCGGACACTGTATGCATGTGGTCTGTCCAGTGTTGGGCTGGTAGAAGCCCTGACTACAACCTTCACAGACCTCTGTAGCAGCATTCCACCTTTCACCAGCAACACAATATATGCCTACAAGACATAGCAGGTTTCAACGTCACAGTCAAAATGCTCATCAACCCATTATTGGGTGGGATGTAGTATTTTGTTCGGTGCGCTTGTTTCAGACAAAAGTTTTTTTTTTATTTTAAGACAAAATTCAACTAGTACCTAAATAAAATGTATATCAATGAAATAGAAATGTTTAGTGGTAAATAAAAATACCTTACTCTTCATAATTGGTTAAGAAATAAAAATTTCACGTGCGGAATTTGTTTTTCATAGGGCATTTTCAATGCAAAATTTTGAAAATTAAGTTATTTCAATTTTTTTATTTAGCACTAAAAATTCCAGATCTAATGATAAATATTTCATGTATGTATTAAAAAAACTGCTCATGTTAGTACCAAAAAACCTCCTTATGAAACATTAGCGTTCCCAACAATAGAAATACAAAAGATAATGTGTGTTAATTTCATGGACCCGTTATAGGGAAATGTTGTTTATTTTGTGTATTCACTAGCTATTCTGCCAACAACAGCCAAATTTTACAACGTGACTAGAACTATCACTGAAGGTGATGAATACCCCCGCTTTTTATCCTAAGTCTAACAAAGGGCCATAACTCTGTAATAAATTAGGCAATCAACCATGGATGATGTAATGGGACATAAGGTCATCATGAATGCAGTTGTTACATTCAAAACTGTTTTAGAAATGCTTGTAATAAACTAGAAGGGTGTTCCACGGAACACTTTCTTATTTCACCAAGCACAATCTAACTCTAATTCATGAATTATGGAGAATATTTTTTTAAAGTGTTTAAGTTTAAGAAAAGAGGCATACATCTGCATTGGATAATTGACAAGGAAGAACTGTATAACGTTTCCTAGGTCAATATTTTGCGAAGTTATGAGCTAGGTAAGGGTTCAGGTTGAAGTTGTAGGAAAAGGGGCATAACTCTGCCAAAATTGAAGTCAGAGTTATTGGACATGTGTAATGACATTCCTTCAGTTAAGATGAATATGTGTGTGAAGTTTCATTAACATAGGTCAAATACTTTTTAAGTTATGGTCAGTTATGAGCTTGGTTAGGTTGCAGGTTAAAGTTTTATGAAAAGGGGCATAACTCCGCTGAAATGAAATTCAGAATTATTGGTCAAGCGCAACAATATTCTGTGTTTCATGAATATAGATCAAATACCTCTTAAGTTATGGCGAGTTATGAGCTTGGTTAGGTTGCAGGTTAAAGTTTTATGAAAGGGGGTATAACTCTGTCAAAATGAAAGTCAGAGTTATTTGTCGTGGGTAACAATATTCTGCGTGGTAAGATGAATATATGTGTGAAGTTTCATGAACATAGGTCAAACACGTTATGGCTTGTTATGAGACTGGTTAGGTTGCAAAAAATTCTGAAAATTAAAGTCAGAGTTATTGGGCATGTGCAACAGCATTACATAGGTTCAGATGAAGATGTGTGTGAAGTTTCACGAACATAGGTCAAGTACTTTTCAAGTTATGGCCAAGTTAGGTTGCAGGTTAAAGTGAGACGGTTGGACGATAGACGACTATGCAGGCGACACAAAAAGTGTTATGTGGTGGGACAAAAATGTGTTAAGCGATGGGACAGGATGTTATGGGACACAACGTGACACGCCGTTACGGACAACGTGATTCCTATATAGCCTCCACTTCACTTTGTGAAAGCGGGAGTATAATTATGTACATCGTTTCTATTGTTTGGGGCGCTTGTTTCAGCCAAAGGTTTTTTGGACTTTAAAGATAAAATTAATCTACTACCTATATAAGTTTTATATCAGTGGAACAGACATTTTTAGTGGTAAATAAAAATACCTTACTTTTCAAAATCGGTTGAGAAATAAAAATTTCATGTGCGAAAGTTGATTTTGATGGGTCATTTTCAATGCAAAATTCTGCTGCATGAAAAATTCGAAAAATATATTTTTTTAGATTTTTTATTCAAAAATAGTTTTAAATTGTTGGATATTAGTACATTAAGACACCCTGAAAGTTTTATAGCAAAATATCAAGTTTTACTGCAGTTATTTGACATTTTGTAATTTTCTGCTGTCCCACCAACAAGGAATTTACATAGGAAAAGCCTCATCAAAAATCATTTTGGCTGTAAAATATTTATTTCTCAACTGATTTTAAAAAGTAAAGTAGTTTTATTTACCACTAAAAATGCCAGTTCTAATGATATATAGCTGATGTACTTATTATTTAAATTGCTCGAGTTACTGCAGAAAAACCTTTGGCTGTAACAAGCGCCCCAAACAATAAACCTGATAAGAGTTACCAACTCATAGTTAATTTTACTCATATTCAAACACGGGTATTTTAAGAACTCGTTAATAAACCTATACCTTCAAATGGCACCTAGTCAACACCTGGACTGAGATTTAATAAGTCTTGTAGTGTAATTTTGCCATTATTTGGCAGGTTAAGATGTGCATCATGACATTGCTCCCCCCCACATCACACACACACACATTATTTCCTACCAGTAATTGCACCCTCCGCCCACTAATATTTGAAATGCTCCTATGCCCTTGTATAACAAGTGGACTGCCCTTGAATAACAAGTGGACATTATAACACATACACATGACATTGTATTGTCTTTTGATTGAATGCAATATTTCATTATTTTGGTTAGTCATAGTCGTCCCAGGCAGAGGGATGAACACAGCTAAAGAAACCCAGAATCACACCAGGACTGCCAGCACCTGGGTGAAATAAAATTCCCTGACCGTTCCCCGACTAAATGTAATTTTTAACTGCCCAATATGACGTAATTTTATCGGTCTCCTCACTCCCCTACAGCTGCCCATTCCACCCATATTACTTTAATTCAAACTGAAAGATATGCTACATCAATTATTATTGAATTAACAACAACCATAAAATTACAAAAATTATCAGGTGCATCAGGGTTAAAATTGATTCGTGTGATAATGAAGACTGCCATTATAAGCCATAGTTACATGATTTGTTGACATAAAAAATATTGTTTTCCCTGACTTTTCAATGTCTTTTAAGAAAATTCAAATTTCCCTGACCATTTTTCAAAATTCCCTGACAATTCCCCGAGCTTGAATTTTTTTTTAAAATTTCCCTGATTTTTCAAGGTCACTGGCAACCCTTCACACTGTCGCTACGATTCAACTGACTCCTCTGATTCTTTACAGGTCCAGAACTCCACAGCACATTGGGATCTCCTGGTGAAGGTTCCTTTCCAATCCCATCTGGACAGGCAAAGCATTTGGAGATAGGGCTGGCTTAGCGCAGTGTTGGTATGATTTAAACACTATTTTATTCAAGTAAACAATGGGATTTGACAGCCGGTCATTCCTTTGAAGGGTCTCTCCAGGAATGTTGGTTGTTTTATGATCTATTACTCGTTACATTCAGTTGCTAGAACATGGCACCCCACTAAACCGAGCCAGTTATGAATTGAATTCTGTTTAATAGCTCACAACACATTTTATTAAGGATATTTAGAGCTGTCCTAGAATGTGGGGAAGGATGCATAAGAATCTTGGAACTATTTTTACTATTGCATATATAATAACAAGCCCAGTAATCGACGTCATCAGCAGGTGCACAAGATGATCATCCGTAACGAAGATTTGTCTCGACTTGGTTAGTAAAAACACGCATTTCAGCTCTAATTGTCAGTCCATAAAGATATAATTATGCCTAAAGTATTGCAATCAATGGTAAAAAGACTCGGTTAATATTCACTTCTGCTAATACTTAGCGAATTTAGAGCAAAATCAAAGAAAGTTATTTTAGCGAGATGATTCTCAGCGGAGTTTTTGCATTTTTAATTTACGGATGATCATCTCGTGCACCTGCTGATGACGTTGATTACTGGGCTTGTAAAAGATTCCTATTGTTTTTAATGTGCTCAGAGGATAGACTCCGATACATGGGACTGACTGATTAAGGATCCATGCAAACAGATGCGGCTTATAGAGGGAACTGTTTTGCCTAAGGACACAACAAATTAACTCCATTACATGGTCCCGTCTTAATTCCATTAAGCTATGGGAAAGCTTATAATTATAAGCAGGATTTTATAATGAATATTTCGACAATAAAATATGTTTAAAAATATTTTTTACTAAAATAAAAGTGATAACCTGTTTACAATTACCTATTAAATGTTTTAATTTTACAATATGAAAAAATTTTAAGCTGAAATTAAGGTTTTATTTCATACCCCAGCCAACCCAGTTTTCGCTTCTTGGGGAAGGGGTTTGATGGGGTATGAAAATTAATACTCGGACCACGTAATGAGTGTCAGTGGCGCCACTGAGGCTTGAACCTGTGCTTTGTGGATTCATACCTGAACATGCTATTTGCTGGGCCACTGCAGGCTCCGCCTACCTACATCCCACCCAAAAAGAAGAGCTAAATGCAAACAAATACATTAAATAATTACGCAAAAATTAAAGTTCACAAATTTTACTAATTAAGTATTATGTATGAGACATTAAAAATTACATAAATAACAAGAGGTCAATGACCTTGAAGCTCTACTGATTGATTTTGATTTCAGGAAGTAGTCGCTACAATTTTGTTTTTGAAAATTTATTTTTAGCTGTGGCGGCCATCTTGAATTTCCGGCCGACCTGAAATTTTGCTAGGATCAATCAGACATCAAGAGCAACATTCCTGTGAAGTTTCATGAAAATACGTCAAGTTGTTTCAGAGGAGTAGTCGCTACAAGTTTTCATTATATAACTCTATGTAAACAAAGATGGCCGCTGGCAGCCATGTTTAACGTCGAATCGAAACGATTTTCGACAAGGACCAACATCATTTGATCATTTTAGAAAAAGTCCCATATCAATATCACTTACGAGTTTTCAAGAAGTAGTCGCTACAAACTTGTATTTTAAAAATCTATTTTTAGCTTTGGTGGCCATCTTGGAATTTTTGCTAGGATCAACTAGACTTCATGGGCAACATTTCGGTAAAGTTTCATGAATATCCATCCAGTAGTTTCAGAGGAGTAGTCGCTACAAATAAAAGTTTATGGATGGACAGACGCACGGACGGACGGACAGACGCACGCCGCACCATGGCATAAGCTCTGCTGATCTCTGATCAGTCGAGCTAAAAATGCATACAAAATAACGCAGAGAAGAAGAATTAAAAAACTTACTGCATTTTTCATCTGACTTGTCTTTACAGTTGTCCTTTCCATCGCATCTCAATGCATTATCTTTACATGATGTGCCATCACATAAGAACTGAGCTGATGTGCATACTGCAAACAAAAAATGAATAAATGTTAATATGATTAAAATTGTGGGCCTATATGTAATTTTAGTGTTTATAATCCCTTTGTCACAATAACAAGGGGGTACTTAGTGTGGGCAGATGCAGATTCAGTGGGGTACACTTGGGAATTTATGCTCAGGGTATCATATTCCAGTTATACAACTCATACAAGGGTATTACCCTCATTAAATCTGAAAAGGTGTTTTGACCTTTGACTCTGAAATCAATATAGTTCTTTCTCTCACCAATGTCAATATTCAAGAAATATTTAAAATTGGTGGGTGCAATGCTTTCGAGGTCATTGCTCAGAATGAATCAACGTTTAAAGATGGATGGTTGGACAGATGGATATCATGATGCATTGATGGATGGACAACCCTATACCATAGTAAGTCCCTTTTGTTATATAGGCGTCTTATGGTATATGTTGTCAGTTTGTCTGTAAACAATTACTCATACGGAAATATGCAATCTGCGTTCTGCACGATCACTTCGAAAGCATAACACCCACCCCCATGAAATTTCATAAGTACATTGCCCTTGGCGAAAGGAGGAACCCTATTAATTTGGTGTGAGAAAGTCATCAAGGTCACACTGGCCTGACAATGACCCATACCTGAGAAACATTTCAGTGACCTTCAATCTGGAAACTTTACAGAAATAGTACTCATAAATAAATGACTCCTACCGATTTCTGCGTTAGTAGGTTAAAGGTTAAGGTCACAGTTTGTGATCCGACCATGAAAAACACATTCCATGCTATAATATGCATACACTATTATACCTCGGATATTGAAACTATATACAAATAGTATCCATGGTGTAACAATGACCTTATTGTGTTTATTGTTAGTAGGTCAAAGGTCAAGGTCACCAAGACCTGATAATGAAAAATATATTCCTGCAGTTATTCATAAACTGAATGATATATATAATTTTAAAAAATTGTACCAATATAGTACTCTTGGTTAAAGGTACTGGAGGCATCAATCCAAATATGAATAAACCCATCATAATGTGTTTCAGTTTCATATTCAATATCCATATGCACTAAATTAGGCCCCATGTTCCATACTGTTTAATTATTGTTAACGAAATATTTCAAGGTAGTCTGGAAAACTAGATGCCGTTTTTGATGTATAATCATTAATATTAATTTGTATGATTTTTTAAGGCTCTACTTAATACTTGATTTGATATCAGAGTACTCTTTATTTGATTTAAATTTATTATCCAATATAACCCACTTTTAAATTAAAATCTATGCTTTAGCAACAAAAGCAGGCTGGGTCCTTGAATTTTCATAACAAACATGTTCATAAATATTAATAAAACCAAAGGTAACATGCAGCTTAAAGCACATTTCACATAAAACTGAATAAGTTTTCATTTGTATTTTGATTGACACCAATCACTCTTTTCAGATCGCCTCCAGTCCCTTCAAACAACAACACCGATCAATGATCAAGGTCATATTTACTGGACACCTAGAACACACTTTTCACAAATACCAAACTTAGTAAACTTAGTAAATAGGCGTATAATCTCGCCTTAGGTGTCGTTCTTGATTTGTTTTCTGTTTTTGTTTTACTTGCCAATTTTTATTCCTAAACAGGAGTCACCCTTATACCAACATGAAAAACAGAATCCAGCCCTTGTGTGACCTGATTTTTCGTGGTCAGTCCAGTATGTACCTGATGCATGACAGTCATTCTGTGATGTAGAACCTTTAGTATCTGTGGTCTGATCATCAGGACAAGACTGGCATATGTGATTCTGAGTAGCACTCCTGTAGGACCCTTTCTCACATAGAGAGCAGAGACCTGCTTTGTCCCTCTCAAATCCGTCCACACATGGAGCTGCAGTACAGGAAAATATAACATTTCACTGCATGTGCAGGTGGAGGAGCATATCATATAATTGTATCAGGGTAGACATAAAAAAAAATATTTGTATTGAATAGATTTGTCTTCAACTTAAAACTGATAATCTGTCCCCGGAAATACACATAAAAGCAGGAAATAAACATTTTTCCAGGGTGCATGCCCTTGGGCCATGCTAGTATGGGATTTGCCAGAGGTAAATTTCAGAGCAGGGCACATAAATGAATCTTAATGTAAACATACTTATCAACTCCAGGGCACAGAAATGAATATTAAGGTAGATATAACTAACAACTCCAGGGCACATAAATGAATATCAAGGCAGACATAAGTATCAACTCCAGGGCACATAAATGAATATCAAGGCAGATATAACTATCAACTCCAGGGCACAGAAATGAATATCAAGGCAGACATAATTATCAACTCCAGGGCACAGAAATGAATATCAGGCTGACATTACTATCAACTCCAGGGCACAGAAATGAATATCAAGTCAGACATTACTATCAACTCCAGGGCAAAGAAATGAATATCAAAGTAGACATTACTATCAACTCCAGAGCACAGAAATGAATATCAAGGGAGACATAACTATCAACTCCAGGGCAAAGAAATTAATATCAAGGGAGACATTACTACAACTCCAGGGCACAGAAATGTATATCAAGGGAGACATTACTATCAACTCCAGAGCGCAGAAATGAATATCAGGGGAGACATTACTATCAACTCCAGAGCACAGTTATGAATATCAAGTCAGACATTACTATCAACTCCAGGGCACAGAAATGAATATCAAAGCAGACATAACTATCAACTCCAGGGCACAGAAATGAATATCAAGGTAGACATTACTATCAACTCCAAAACACAGAAAAATAAATAACATGGTAGACATTACTATCAACTCCAGGGCACAGTAATGAATATCAAGGCAGACAGTACTATCAACTCCAGAGCGCAGAAATGAATATCAGGGCTGACATTACTATCAACTCCAGTGCACAGAAATGAGTAGACATTACTCTCAACTCCAGGGCACAGAAATGAATATCAGGGCTGACATTACTATCAACTCCAGTGCACAGAAATGAGTAGACATTACTCTCAACTCCAGGGCACAGAAATGAATATCAGGGCTGACATTACTATCAACTCCAGGGCACATAAATGAATATCAAGGCAGACATAACTATCAACTCCAGGGCACAGAAATGAATATCAGGGCTGACATTACTATCAACTCCAGGGCACATAAATGAATATCAAGGCAGACATAACTATCAACTCCAGGGCACATAAATGAATATCAAGGCAGACATTACTATCAACTCCAGGGCACATAAATGAATATCAAGGCAGACATAACTATCAACTCCAGGGCACAGAAATGAATATCAGGGCTGACATTACTATCAACTCCAGGGCACATAAATGAATATCAAGGCTGACATTACTATCAACTCCAGGGCACATAAATGAATATCAAGGCAGACATAACTAACAACTCCAGGGCACAGAAATGAATATCAGGGCTGACATTACTATCAACTCCAGGGCACAGAAATTAATATCAAGGCAGACATAACTATCAACTCCAGGGCACAGAAATGAATATCAGGGCTGACATTATTATCAACTCCAGGGCACATAAATGAATATCAAGGCAGACATAACTATCAACTCCAGGGCACAGAAATGAATATCAGGGCTGACATTACTATCAACTCCAGGGCACATAAATGAATATCAAGGCAGACATAACTATCAACTCCAGGGCACATAAATGAATATCAAGGCAGACATAACTATCAACTCCAGGGCACATAAATGAATATCAAGGCAGACATTACTATCAACTCAAGGGCACATAAATGAATATCAAGGCAGACATAACTATCAACTCCAGGGCACAGAAATGAATATCAGGGCTGACATTACTATCAACTCCAGGGCACATAAATGAATATCAAGGCTGACATTACTATCAACTCCAGGGCACATAAATGAATACCAAGGCAGACATAACTATCAACTCAAGGGCACAAAAATGAATATCAAGGCAGACATAACTAACAACTCCAGGGCACAGAAATGAATATCAGGGCTGACATTACTATCAACTCCAGGGCACAGAAATGAATATCAAGGCAGACATTACTATCAATTCCAGGGCACAGAAATGAATATCAAGGCAGACATAACTATCAACTCCAGAGCACAGAAATGAATATTAAGGAAGACATTACTATCAACTCCAGGGCACAGAAATGAATATCATGGTAGACATTACTATCAACTCCAGGGCACAGAAATAAATATCAAGTCAGACATAACTATCAACTCCAGGTCACAGAAATGAATATCAAGGGAGACATTACTATCAACTCCAGGTCACAGAAATGAATATCAAGGGAGACATTACTATCAACTCCAGATCACAGAAATGAATATCAAGGGAGACATTACTATCAACTCCAGGGCACAGAAATGAATATCATGGTAGACATTACTATCAACTCCAGGGCACAGAAATAAATATCAAGTCAGACATAACTATCAACTCCAGGGCATAGAAATGAATATCATGGTAGACATTACTATCAACTCCAGGTCACAGAAATGAATATCAAGGGAGACATCAACTCCAGGGCACAGCAATGGGTAGACATTACTATTACCTTCAGGGCACAGAAATGAATATCAGAGCAGACATAACTATCAATTCCAGGGCACAGAAATGAATATCATGGTAGACATTACTATCAACTCTAGAGCACAGAAATGTATATCAAGGCATACATTACTATCAACTCCAGGGCCCAGAAATGAATATCATGGTAGACATTACTATCAACTCCAGGGCACAGACATGAATATCATGATAGACATTACTATACACTCCAGGGCACAGACATGAGTATCATGGTAGACATTATTATAAACTCCAGGGCACAGAAATGAATATCATGGTAGACATTATTATAAACTCCAGGGCACAGAAATGAATATTAAGACATTATTATCAATTCAAGGACACAGAAATTAATATCAAGGCAGACATTACTATCAACTCCAGGGCATAGAAATGAATATCAAGGCAGACATTATTATCAATTCCAGGGCACAGAACTGAATATCAAGGTAGACATTACTATCAACTCCAGGTCACAGAAATGAATATCAAGGCAGTCATTACTATCAACTCCAGGGCACAGAAATGAATATCATGGTAGACATTACCATCAACTCCAGGGCACAGAAATGAATATCAGGATATGGATATATATTAAACAAGTTCCCAACTAGGAAGTTTGGTCTTAGTTTAAAGCAGAAAACTTGGATGTAGAGTGGCCCTGAACTTTGGAGAGGTCGGCCTAGACAACATGAATAAGGTGTCTGTAGAACCGATGAATAGAAACATAACAGAATATAAGTATATAGACTTACTTTTACATAAGCTTCTGAAAATAAAATCGTTAGCTGGAAACACGTCAAACTGCTCTTTATAAAAAATGAGGTCTGGACTGGACACAATAGCATCATAGCTTCTGTCCGTAGTAGCATCACTTGCATAAACTACAGCCACCAGAACGCCCATGTTCTTGATTGCATTAATGTCACTTGGACCTGGTAATGTCGATCCTTGCTGCGTGAATATGACGAGTATGTGTGTGTGGGCGGGGCTGACCTGACTTGTGCCTAGGTCATCCAATAATTCAGTAAGGTCAGTACCAAGACTACCAGAACCAAGCAATTTGACGTTTTCATTATCATATCTGAAAGAAATAAAAATTGACTGAACTGGTTAGTTTAGTAACAGATCATGATGTGCAATTGTTTCTCAAATTTCAATAATCAGGAATAGTAAAAAAAAAAATATAAAAAAAAACACGCAAATTAACAGATTTTTTTTATATCAAAGTTAAACATCTATTTAAATTATTGTAAACAAATATATAGAGGATATTTGTTTGTTTTGAGTGAATATAGGATATATTTTCATTGAGAAGTGAGAGAAACGTATATTTTCACGAGTGCTTTAGCGCTTTAGCACGAGTGAAAATATTTGAGTTTTCTGACTTCGACTATGTTTCGACAAAACCAACAACTATTCTATTTATTATATACTCACAACCTGGAAATATGCAGAAAAATTTAGTGCACCAAAACAATGACGTCAATAACGTCAACAACGTAAACAATGTCAACAGTTGCATGACGTCATTTTGAGTGAAAATATATCATATACTCACATGTGAAATATAAACAATGAAACTATAAGGTTTTATTTTAATCATAAAATCCACTATTTCACTGGAATGTTGTATTTTAGCTTCATGCCAACATTTTTAATTACTATTGTGTATTGTTTTTGTTTTGTTTTTGTGTTTTTTTATAAAAATGTGCAGAAAAAGCACCTTTTTGATGACTGTAACATGGTAATTTTCTATTTCTATATTTTTCCCCAACATAATATTTACATCATGTGACCTCTAAAATTGTCTTTGGTCTAATACCAAAGTAAACAGAGCAAACTGAAACATTGTTTTAAAGTTTTAGATGTTAATAGTTTTAGATGTTAATATAAATACATATATCACTCAGATATGCTTTTTTCAACCTAACTAGAGTGGTCCCAGTTCCTGGCAACATTTGTGTGATCTGCGTTGTAATTATCATTGACCTTGACTTTGACCTACTGACCCCAAAATCAACAGGAATCATCCTCTCACCAAGGGCAAACAAAATGTTGACATCTTCAAATATAGTCTGAAGATGGTGGATGCAATCCTTCATAAGTTATTGAGAGGACCTTAAGTGTGAAGCCGATAACACAACAAAGATGTTGCAATTAGAAAATATACTACCAATTCATAATTTCAAGTAAACAGTGACCTTGACCTTTGACCTATTCATCCCAAAATCAACATGGGTCTACTTTACGTCAAAGTAACTACACAGCAATTATGAGTTCAATCCATAAATTCATTCTCTTTAATTGAGTGGAAACCAATTTTCATAAAAATGTTAGTGACTTTGACCTTTGACCTACTGACTCTTAAAGCAATAAGGGTCATACTCTCACCAAGGGCAATCAAATTTAAAATTTGAAACAATGGGTAAAACCTTTCAGAAGTAATTGAGTGAGTTACAAAAGGATGCCTAAATATCTGCCATGCTATGCAGGAAACACAATAAAGGGTTGGCATATAAAACCTTTGCTTTAGTTAAAGCTTTATTTGCCTGAAAATTACAAAACGTAATATCTTTGCTCTCTTAGTGCAACTTTGTAACGAGTGTACTATGCTAAAGGTAACAATTCCGCTAAAGGTAACAACCGCCACTAAAGGTAACAACCGCCACTAAAGGTAACAACTCTCTACTAAAGATAACAACTGCCACTAAAGGTAACAACTCTCTACTAAAGATAACAATTACCTGTACTCTAAAAGTAACAGCACTTACGCCACAGGTGCCACAGTAACTAAAAAGAACCAGTTTTGTAACTCACTTTCCATTGAAACTGTAGATGTTGTTACCTTTAGCGTTAGCCTTATTACCTTTAGTGGAAGAGGTGATTGTTACCTTAAATAACAGAGGTTGTTACCTTTAGCGTTGAAATTGTTACCTTTAGCGGCGGGGTTGTTACCTTTAGCGGAATTGTTACCATTAGCATTGTTACAACGAGAAATGTGTGACGAAATGAATGTTAAAAAGAAATAACAGTAATCTAAATTAAAGTCCCTATCCCGCCATCAACAGCCATGTTTTACAACTGATTTGTATTGTTTCTAAACCTACTGACGATCAGATATATAAGGGACCAGGCAATATTTATTGGAGGGTTGGGACCGGTACAAAATGGCATGGGACAGGTACTTTTTTTGTCGCGACAAACCATGGGACGATACCTTTTTTCCGTTTGCTTGCCATGGGACGTAATTTTTTTTTTTATGTAACATTTATTTGCACCTGTCCCAACCCCACCGATAAATATTGCCTGGTCCCTTATATAGATAACTTGCATATTTTGAGAATTGCTGCTCTATAGACACAAGAGAGATGTCTTTAATCAGCCAGGCCAGACACATTAAATTAAGAATTACCAACTCATAATTCATTTTACACATATTCAATCACAGGTATGTCAAGAACCACTGAATTTGTTTTTACTTTTAAATGGCACATATTATTAGTTATTACAGAAATATGTGGGGTCAGTCAGATATATAGGGGGACTCGGCGACCCCTACAGAAATATGTGGGGTCAGTAAGATTTATAGGGGGTGAGGCGACAGCCGAGTCCCCCTATATATCTGACTGACCCCACATATTTCTGTAGGGGGTCAGTAACAAACCCAATAACTGATTTATTGCATCGAGCACCTCTTTTTAAGGCAAATGCTTATATTTAACCCATTTTAATGGCGCGTCAACGTCATTGAGATGTTCGCGCAATTTGACGTCATGACGTTGACGTCACAAGCGGTACAGTTTTAAAACATTATTAAATTTACTTATTAGGTTTGTTACTAACGCCTTAAAGAACTATTTGCAAATTATTTAAACTTTGAATCAGAATTGTAGTCCATATTGTTTTAGTGACGCTCTATGAAATCTACTGACCCACTATAGAATAATAGAGGGTCACCATGTGACCGCTCTAATCCAATGAAATTCCTAGGATTTTGTGCGAGGTGCAATAAACCTTATTATATGAACTGAACACCTGGATAGCGTTTTGATACATGGTTTTGTAATGTAATTTTTCCATTGTTTGGTGTGTTAGTGTCTCTTTCGCTGCCACTTCAAGCATATTGATTTGTACGACCAGTGTAAACCCAGATCAGCTTGCATATAATGTGCAGGCTGATTAGGGTTCACACTGTTCGCCCCTCAGTCAGCATGTTTTCCATAACACTTTATAAGTATAATAGCACCAGTGGGTTTTAATTAAAATGTAAGCAGACGACATTTTAAATTTGGCAGCGAAAGGGTTAACAGATTATCTCTAGTCATTCCCTTTCTGATCAAGTTTATCAGTCTGCTTTTTTAAACCTAGATTGTTATTAAACTTCTTTAATAAACGCACTGTCATTTTATTCTATCTCTTTATTTAAGTTAAGACATCGCGCAAACATTGTTATATTTAAGACTTGACTAATGCTCCGTAAAATTTATAAAAATCTATCAGCAACAATTAAGTACAGTAAGACATATCAAGACTTAATTTCGGATCAGTTCTTTCACTTCTGTACCAATTACACCCACCTTTGTTCTAGCAGTGTCTTGAAGTTGTTGAATCTAGCTTCCAATGTGGCATCCCCACTGGTGAAGAAGATGTCCATGGATTTGGTACAGGTAAATTCATACTGGGCTGAAAGTTTTTAAAAATAATGATTCATTTATTTGTCTAAACAAAAATTGAAAAAAAAATAATAAAAAAATCTCATACATTAATTTCTGTGTGTATGCAATGCTAAGGTTTCCAGTCCTTCCAACAGTAAAGCACAAAACAATCAAGTGTTGATTATTAATTAAAGATCTTGAACTATAGAACATGTTTTATTAAAATCTACAAGGCAATCTTCCTTCACTTATCGTCACAAGCAAAAAAACAGCAAACCTGTCAACTCTCTTAAAATGTGCAAAACAAAATTAAGCAATGAGAAAGCTTATCACGAGAAAGCCTATATTAGCAGGATATTTTAACAATAAAACACGTTTAAAAACATTAATTTACTGAAAAAATGTGATAACCTGTTTAAAATTACCTATGAAAGTTAATACTCGAACCACGTAAGGAGAGCAACAAATTAAGGTAATTTTCTTCTTTTTTTTTTTCTTTTTTTTTTTGCTTGGATATATATAATATGTTCATTATGTAAGACTATTACGATTTCTGTTATATTCAAATATAATTGAGTGTTTGTCGAAGATTGAAGGTTAACTTTATTGGTAGTGTATTTGTTAAAAAACACTAAATGTTTGTTAATTTATATACAGAAGGCCGCATTGAAAATATGATGTTTATTTCTTGATATTATGTCATAATGTGTTAACCTTCTTTAAAAAAAAGAAATTATTATTATTTATTATTATTATTATTATTATTATTATTATTATTATTATTATTATTATTAATATTATTATTATTATTATTATTATTAATATTTACCAGAGTGACAAATTAGTGGAAGAACGTCCGTGCTTAGCAGCTCCACAAAACTGGATACTATTAAAACTGAGCTTTCATCCGTAGCGATGAGGTACAACTCTGGCTTGAAGATGGCTGGCTCAACACCAATGCTAGTTACATCTATAAAAGCTCTCTTGGCTGCCACAGCCTGTGAGTGAGTTTTTGTTGTGTTGTCTGAGAGACCATCTGTGACCACAATTATAGTCTTTTGCTTGTTGGGAAATGTGGCCGACGGCTGCTGCTCAAACATTTTAATAGCTTCCCCGAGAGCACCGGCAGTGTCTGTTCCGTGTTCTTCACCTTGAATCAACGTCAAACAGGCTTGAGCAGCTACATCACGGCTCACTGACTGATTCAGATTTAGTCGAGGACTCGCAAAAACCGTCTTGCCAAAGATGATAATACCAATCCTGGTGTCTGCATCATCTATATCGAAACTAAAAAACCCAGAGCACATTAAGTATAGGAGAACTATTACTTACAGAATTGAAATACACTCAGTACATTTGAATACACAACACTTGTTGTTGTTGTTTTAAATTTCTAGAGATGTTAAAGAGCCCTCATACAAAATGAGTTCTAACTGAAAGATGTAGAGCAAAACTTATGCAACTGTTTATCGCCCTATGTCAACCTTTGGGACAGACTTGAATACTAACATAAACTAGAACTATCACTGAAGGTGATAAATATCCCCGCAAATATTTTTTTAGTAAGATAAAGGGCAATAACTCTGCATGGCACTGACTGATCCACACCAAAATTATGTCACATACATGTACACTTCATGTTTATCATGTACACAACTTTATAATTCAATATCTTCCAAACTGTAAAAGTAGTTCACTCACAAGACTGCATATGCTGAATAAAGCAATGTTTACTATGTGCAAAGGCAATTAGCACTATGACTGAAGACTATCACTGAAGGTGATAAATACCCCCATGCAAACAATTGTTAAGTAAGATCAAGGGCAATAACTCTGCATGGCACTGACTGGGCCACACCAAAATTGTGTCACGTACATGTACACTTCATGTTTATCATGTACACAAAGTTTTAATTCAATATCTTCCAAACTGTAAAAGTAGTTCACTCCACAAGATTGCATATGCTGAATAATGCAATGTTTACTACGTGCAAGGGCAATAACTCTGCATGGAATTAACTGAGCTGCACCAAAATTGTGTCACACACATCTACACTTCATGATGATCATGTACACAAAGTTTGAATTCAAAACCTTAATAACTGTTGAAGTAGTTCGCAACACAGTATTGCATATGCTGAATAGCAATTTTGACTAAGTTCAAGAGCAATAACTCTGCATGGCATTGACTGAGCCAAAGAAAGATTGTGTTATGCACATATACCCTTCATTTTGATCATGTATACAAAGTTTCAATTTAATATCTGGAAAACTGTAAAAGAAGTTGGCTCCACAGGATTACATATGATGAATATAGACTAAGTGCAAGGGCAATAACTCTGCATGGAATTGAGTGAGCCACACCAAAATTATGTCACACACATCTACACTTCATGTTGATCATGTATACAAAGTTAAATTCAATAACTTGAAAACTGTAAAAGAAGTTTGCTCCATAAGATTGCATATGTTGAATATAGCAATTTTGACTAGGTGCAAGGGCAATAACTGCATGGAATTAAGCGAGCCACACCAAGATTATGTCACGCACATCTGCACTTCATATTGATCATGTATACAAAGTTTCAATGCCATATCTTAAAAACGGTAGAAGTAGTTCGCTCCACAAGAATCAACAGACCGACCGACCTACCGACCGACCGACCCACCGACAGACCAACAGTGACTCCTATATACCCCCCTCTCAAACTTTGTTTGCAGGGGTATAAAAATCCTTCAACTGGAACATGGCATTCAGGAGAACTAGTCCAGACAAAGTTTGTGTATTAAAACATTTAAATGGCTTAAAAATGTGTGTATTAAAACATTTAAATCCATCAAAATCATTCAATCGGAACAGGTACATCTAGGCTTGTACTGAACATCCTTGCAAAACAGGGCCCTATCATCTTATCGAGGTAAAATACAGCATTTTAACAAAATCAAGGGCCATAAATCCGATTTGGTTGGTTTTCAAACTTGTCCAAGATCGGATGATAAATGAAGGCCCTATCGTCTTAATGAGGCAATTGTTAACTAAATCAAGGGCCATAACCAGTGTTACTTGTTGTCCGATATGGCTGGTTTTCGAACTTGTCCGAGATCTTATGGATATATATAACTTCTGCGTAGGTTTAGTTAAGATCAGATGACAAATGGAGGGGCTATAGTGCCCACAAGGCAAAATTATGCATTTGTGCAAATTCAAGGACAGATAACTCAGCTGTTAGAGATCGAATCTCATTGGTTAGGTACTCGTCCGAGATCTTATGGATATATAACTACTGTATAAATTTGGTAAAGATCGGATGAAAAATGGAGGGGCTAGAGTGCCCACAAGGCAAAATTATGCATTTTTGCAAATTCAAGGGCAGATAACGCAGGTATAATTGATTGAATCTGGCTGGTTCAAGAACTCTTCCGAGATCTTATGGATATATAACTTCTGTGTAAGTTTGGTTAAGATCAGATGACAAATGAAGGGGCTAGATTGCCCACAAGGCAAAATTATGCATTTTTGCAAATTCAAGGGCAGATAACGCAGGTGTTAGTGATTGAATCTGGCTGGTTCAAGAACTGGTCTGAGATCTTATGGATATATAACTACTGTATAAGTTTGGTAAAGATTGGATGTAAAATTGGGGGGCTAGAGTGCCCACAAGGCAAAATTATGCATTTTTGCAAATTCAAGGGCAGATAACTCAGCTGTTAGAGATCGAATCTCATTGGTTAGGAACTCGTCCGAGATCTTCTGGATATATAACTACTGTATAAGTTTGGTAAAGATAGGAAAAAAAATGAAGGCTCTATCCTCTTAACGAGGCAATTTTTAACTAAGTCAAGGGCCATAACCAGTGTTACTTGTTGTCCGATATGGCTGGTTTTCAAACTTGTCCGAGATCTTATGGATATATAACTACTGTATAAATTTGGTAAAGATTGGATGTAAAATGAAGGGGCTATAGAGTGCCCACAAGGCAAAATTATGCATTATTGCAAATTCAAGGGCAGACAACTCAGCTGTTAGAGATCGAATCTCGTTGGTTAGGAACTCATCTGAATCTTATGGATAGATGCATATAACAACTGTATAAGTTTGGTAAAGATCAGATGAAAAATGGAGGGGCTAGAGTAACCACAAGGAAAAATTATGCATTTTTGCAGATTCAAGTTCAGATAACTCAGGTGTTAGCAATTGAGTCTGGGTGGTGCAAGAACTCGGCCAAGATCTTATGGATATATAACTACTGTATAAATTTAGTAAAGATCAGATGGAAAATGCAGGGGCTAGAGAGTCCACAAGGCAAAATTATGAATTTTTGCAAATTTAAGGGCAGATAACTCAGCTGTTAGCGATCGAAATCTTGTTGGTTAGAAACTCGTCCGAGATCTTGTGGACATATAACTACTGTATAAGTTTGGTAAAGATCGGATGAAAAATGGAGGGGTTAGAGTGCCCACAAGGCAAAATTATGATTTTTTTAAAAATTCAAGAACAGATAACTCGGCTGTTGCCAATCGAATCTGGCTGGTTCAAGAACTCGTCTGAGATCTTATGGATATATTACTACTATATAAGTTTGGTAAAGATTGGATGAAAAATGGAGAGGCTAGAGTGCCCACAAGGAAAAGGTTAACGAGGGACGGACGGACAGACAACGGACAACACAGCATCCCATGAGCTCGACTGGTCGCTAAAAATTTGAAAAATAATAAATGCTGCATTTTTAAATGTACTGAGTATATAACATAAGTATGGGCAATAGATGAAATACTGGTCACTTATTGTCGTACAGTTGACAGTTCCGACATTCACTGTCTGGCACCAACTCTCTATTGCACATTGGTCAAGTTCCCACAAACACTGGCCAAGTACTCCATTGTATTTATGAGCTGTCTGTGGAACTACATGTAGCAGAGTGAATGCACAACTATTGTAACTATAAATAAACACCACCATATAATAGCCTTGAGCTGACCCCACAAATTGTGCAGTTGTCAATACCTTTTGTAGGTTTAATAGACTCAAATCTCCAGTGGATATAAGCTTCATTTGCAGGTTGGAAGTACATTATTCTACAATATGCCATATTGCTTTTAATTAACAAAATGTTGGCAATCTGATATTTAGTATTTTCTTCATAATTTCATTACAAGGCTGAATACACACCTGACAACGACATTGTAGCAGAATGCTTTCACCAGGTTAAACTCTGCCTCTTGTATGCTTGTAGATGCATCTATAAGCAGAATAACATCCATCGGAGTTGAACAGGCATCTGAAGAAAAAAAAGGTATTTTACTGGTCTTGGAAATTAAACTTTTTGTTGTCTGATGTAAATCAACAAATACTTGGTTTTGAGAATGCAAAAAAATATTGCTTAGAGAAGTGAGATAGCAGAAGAGAAACTGTATTTTTCCACTTGACGATGAAATCTTTAACTGGTGTTCAAGATATGTATCAGAGCAGTTATTTATTATAATTTGACTCTAACTTGGGGAAAAAATGAGTAATAAATTATGTCAGAGCCTTTTCATTTCAGGCTTAGAAAAATATAGAATAGTGGCACCCTGTTGAGCAATTCAGTGTTTTCATTCCAAATTAATTGCTTAGAAGCAGTTTACATAAACTAGAAGGGTGTTCCATGGTACACTTTCAGCAAGTAAAGTTTAAACCGCTGAGGTAGTAAATATTTGTAGGAGGGGCCTATCAAATTACCACTGCTGCAACAGCCTGTCCGTCAACTAAAATAGCTGATGTAAACATTGTCCAACACGTACATGTATGCTGAAGCAGCCAACTCTATATTTGAATTGAATCACAATAATATTTCACAAATGAACATTGAAACTTTTCCTATACATGCAGTTATAACCACACAAAATCAAGATTTGGTGCCTTCTTGAAGGTCTGTTGATAACCGTCTTTAAATCTTGTTGATAAACACAGCAAGTGGGAAATGTTTACATTCTGTATTAGCAAGTGTCATAATTAACCTCATAGGCTCCTCCCGGCAAATTCAATTTGTTTGACAGTTGGCTTAATTATTTTTTTAAACTATACTTTGAAAATGATTGTTTAAAATAATAATTATACCAATTGATTTAACATGTTTAAATGTGTTTTTGTTTAACTTTTCATAATTTATTTTACATTAGTTTATTCAAAATGTTGAAAAAGGGACCTCTGATGTGAAACATGCATAATTTATATAGCTTTTATATGGCAGTTGGGGCTTTAATGACAGGGAGTACAATCCTTCATGAATAACGGAGCTGTTTCATGAACATAGGTCACATACTTTTCAAGTTATGGCCAAGGTATAGGTTGCAGGTTAAAGTGTGACGGACGACGACGACGACGAACTGACGACAGACAAAGTGATCCCTAAGTGTCTGCCATGCTATGCAGGCAACACAAAAAGAAACAAAATGGCATATTTAAACTCTCACGCATATTACATTTTATTACCTGACGTAGCCTTGATTCCTTTTTTAAGACTAATAGCAACTTCATTTTGCCACGGTCACCACTTTATCATAGAAATGTTTTGATAATGTAATGAAAATATAGATTTCTTTAATGAGATGATCTGCAGACTATTACTTTATGAAATGGTTATAGCTATACAGTTTCAATCTGAAAGGGGAAGTTGCTAATCTCCGTGTTATTTCATCTCAAAGGAGTTATAGAGGATCTTACCTGAGTATCTATTCAACGAGGTCAATAATTTCAATATCAAAAAGGCACGAATGTGAGATTCTATTTATCACATAACTCAAAAAAACAACTCATAGGGAACATTTTCTATTGTAACTCCATTATAGCTTCCTATACATATAACATTGTCGGTTGATGACGTCATAATTATGTTTGTATGATGAAGTTGTATGTTCACTCGGTCTTATCCTTATGCCACCGAACAATAGAACTACATCGTCAATTTCTGTAATCCGGTATTTTAAACGGAAATCTATGAGGCAATTCCAATGCATACTGAGCTGAACAGTGGGGACCAAGTGACCGTCATTTGCTTAATTACTTCACTAGTGCAATATGATAAATACATCATGGCTTCATTACACTCGCAATTTATTTTATAAATGGTATTACTCACCCTTGCATTCTGTTATGCTCTGTGCACCCGTCGTTACAGTTTTAAGGTTGACAGGACATTTAATGCACTCCGTCTGTAGTGCCATGTCCTGGTACGAGTTCTTCGGACAATCTACACAAGACATCTTATTCTCACTTAACATGGTACCAGCTGGGCAGTTACCTGTTGTGAAGGGATTTCAATAAATATATAACACACAGTACCAGCTAGGCAGGTACCTATTGTGAAGAAATTTCAATATATATATAACACACAGTACCAGATAGGCAGGTACCTATTGTGAAGAAATTTCAATAATTAACATAAAACATAGACTGTGAGGTACCTATGGTGAGAGGGGAATTTCAATAAGCATATCATTCATAGTCTAGAGCATAGTTTTAGGTCATTAATGTTACAATTTTTTATAAGGTTTACAGGAAATATATAAATAATGGTCAAATGGTAGAATAGCCAAAACAAAACTATAAAATGTAACATTGACAAAGTCGAAAGGGAATCCTGGATTTATTCACAGATACAAGAAATGTTACACCTTGATATTTATTTGTAAATTATGGGGTTTATATCTACCTTTATCTATAGAAAATCAATAAATATTTATAAAATCACGTAATATTAAATACAGTAAAACGTTCAAATAAAGTTTTTAAATCGTAAGGAAACTTTTCTTTTTTTTTTAAGTCCATATCCCGCCATCAACAGGCAAATTTTATAACAGATGTACATCGTTTCTAAACCTGCTGATGTAGAAGTGTATATATAACTTATATATTTTGAGAATCCAAACTCTCTAGACACAATATAAACGGCTTAAACCAGCCAGAATAAAACCCCAAAACTGGAGCGTCAAATTAAAGAATTGCCAACTGATAATTTATTTCACGTATATTCAATAATTGGTATTTTAAGAACCCGTAAATAAACCTATAATTTTAATTGGCAAATATACTCTATTAAATGGACTGAATACCTGGACAGAGTTTTGACAACACAATTGTGTAGGGTAATTTTGACGTTATTTGGCAGGTTAGTTTCTTTAAGCATACTATTAAGCAAAGTTTCAAATATCACATAACTGAATTGAATTGGGTTATAAGGCACACCAACACATGAAAAGGTTATATGGCGCCTAACAGGCATGAACATGCCAGGCTCATCTTCCATGTACATCGAGATAAAATATGGAAAATGGGCCTAGAACCTTCTCACCCTGAACTGCAGAGTTGCTGCAAATTCTATCGTAGAAACTCCATTTACGCTGGAGCCACGTTATTGTTTTTCTGCCACTGCTCTTTTGATGCGAGCGAGATAGCACCTAAAACAATGCAGGGATCATTATGAAGACCTTTAATGAACATGAACAAAAAATGATCAAATGAACATGAATTTGGGGGATTCTCCCTCTGCCTACCCCTCCAAAGGGATCTGAAGTGGCCCTATTCTTTGCCCCATGACCAAACCGGGGCCCCCGGGAACCACACGGGGCAAATATCACATAAAAGCTGTTACAAGATATTTACTCCACATGTTGTGCTTGTAATGTATGTCAGCCCATGGAGCATTTACATATCAACACATGCTTTAAAATACACCTAGTTAAAAATGTGTCACTCATAATTCAATTCACACTGACCTTGACCTTTGACCTACTGACCCTTAAACAATAGAGGTAATCCCCTCACCAAGGGCAGTCAAGGTATAAATACCATAAAAACAAATATTTGCCTCATAATTATGGCATATGGAAAAAAAATCTAAATGGAAAAAATAATAAAAATAAAAATATGGTGAAAATTTAAAAAAAACTCATGGGATATGGAAAATTATATTTGGGCTATATGGTATATGGAAGAAAAAAAATAGGCTCATATGGCATATGGAAAAAAAACTAACAGAGGCTCAATTGTTGTTTAATAATATTTTACTTCTGGCATATCACAAAAAAGTGTCTGGTTGATGCATTTCTGCTGAGGTATGTCCCTTTTTGTACTTTTGACAAATTGTAATATTTGGTTTTGTGTTTGCCCACAAAGCTATAGATTTTTTTCATATTACCAGAATTAATCTCCATAAATATGCAATGATGTGCAGAGCGCAATTATATCTAAGCAATAAGTGCAATTGTATATTAATATTTTTTGTAAAATAGCCAAAGTGCAAATTTTCAAAATACAGTTTTAAAACAAATGCATCAGTTGGCACTATGAGGCTATTAATATTCAATTCTGCACTTGAAGGTGTCTGATTTGGAGACACTGCAAGATTTCTAGTTGCATAAATGTTGTTAAACACAAATAGTTATATTGCATGTTGTGTTGTGTGGTAGCATGGCAGGCATATAGGGATCACTTTGTTCATCAACTGGTGTTTACATTTTCTGTATATATAAGACTAAAGGACAATCTATTTTTCCAGAAGTCCATTTTCTCATATTTCTTAATACCATGCATCACATATACAAATTTGTTTCATTAAATTTATTGTTCTAAACATTAAAATGTTTTGTTACTCCATTATTCCCAATTCCATTACAAAGTCTAACATAGAAATTATTTTTACGCCGCTATGTGATACTTTGTATCACAAAAGTATCACAGTTTTCTTGTTTTCATATATATCACATTTTTTAGCAGAATTTTATATAATTATATAATGGTTCTTTCGTAACCCTTAAGATCTTACGTATGCAAGCGTCTGCTGATATAGAGTTTTTTTCCATGGTAGTAAAGCCTCCACTACATTCTATGCAGTCTGCCTGAAACTGGTCTGGTTGGTAGCTGCCCCTGTCACAATCCACACAATCATCAGCAACAGTTCGGAAACCGGCTCTACAGTTTGCTGGAAAACATATGAAAACAATGAAAAGTGACAGTTATATGCCACTGGATGATTGCATAGAGCTGGTTTCAAAAAATACTGGAGAAAACAGCCAAACATCAATATTATTTTAACCCCGCAGAAGCATAGACAAAAAACTTCACCCAATCATGTTTTAATAAATGAAATAGATTTTTATGTGTCCATAAATCTAGCCCAAAAACTTTTTTTTACAATTTACCACCATAATATTTCACCATTGCAGGTGTTTAATTTGTTTCAAATATGATGTGTAAAATCGATAAAACAGGGTTCATGATAGGTGTGTGTTCATAAACAGGTTTAGAGTTACTGGAATACTCAAATGTTGTAGTTCTTTTTGCATTTTATTTAAACATATTATACATGTTAAAACACAAACACACGTTAACATTGCATGCTTGGAGATTTTTTATGAGATTTTCGTTCAATTTCAAGTCCAATTTTATTTTTATTCTGCTCACTTAAACTTTAAGAAGAAAATCTGCAAACCACTCTGAGTAATTGACTGATTTAATAATTTATAACTTAATGCTAACTTACGAATACATGAGGTCACAAAAACAGCCCCTGGACCCGCTGTTGTTCTAAGACTCGGACATATCAGACACATGTAACTATTGGTAGCAAGCCTGTATGTGCCATTCACACACAAGCCACAACTACCATCCCTCTGCCGTTCACTGCCATCCCCGCACGGCTCTGAAATTGTAATAAAACATTGCTATATTGTACAGATGATAAATGCTTCTGATTGCCATCTGGACATGGCTCTACAAAACGTAAACAGTCAATGTAAAACATAAGAAATCTCTTTAGATGTTCACTTTGGATCCCAGGGGCTTTTTGACCCTAAAGAAACAAAAACACACACTTGATAGTCTAGAACCTAGCGGTTAATTCTAAACAAGAGTCTCAAGAGGGCCTGTGGACGCTCTACTGGCTAAAGATAAAGTTTATGTACAAGGGGCCATAACTCTGTCAAAAATCATTCAATAATATACGCAATTAGGCTTGGTACAGATCATCCACGCCAAGTTTTGTTGAAATCCGACCAGAAGTTCAGGAGAACTAGTCTGTACAAAGTTAGTGAATCAAAACCTTTAAGGGCCAAAATTCATTCAACTGGAACACAACAATGAAATGCGCAACTAGGCTTGGTACTGATCATCTCTGCCAAGATTCATTGAAATCTGGCCAGGGGATCAGGAGAATTAGTTTATTAAAACCTTAAAACGGCCAAAAAACATTCAACCAGAACACGGCAATGATAGGTGCAACTAGGCTTGGTATTGATCATCCCTGCCAAGATTAATTGAAATCTGGCAAGGAGTTCAGAAGAGACTAATCTAGACAAAGTTTTTGCATTAAAACCTTTAAACGGCCATAACTCTGCCAAAAAGTGTTCAACCGGAATATGGCTTGATACTGATCATCCTTGTCAAGTTTCGTTGAAATCCAGCCAGGAATTAGGGAGACTAGTCCAGACAAAGTCTGAGTATTAAAACATTGAAAGGGTCATAACTCTGCCAAAAATCATTCAACTGGAACACGTCAATGATATGCACAACTAGACCTGGAACTTATCATCCCTAAAAGGTTTCGTTTAAATCCGTCCAGGGGTTTAGGAGAACTAGTCAGGTCAAAGTTTGTGTATTAAAACCTTTAAAGGCCATAACTCTGCCAAAATCATGGTGATAATATGTGCAACTAGGCTTGGTACTGATCATCCCTGCAAAGTTTCACTGAAATCCGGCCAAATGAAGGCCCTTTCATTTTAAGGAGGCAAAATACAGCATTTTATAACTAAATCACAGGCCATAACTCCAGTATAAATGGTCCAATTTGACTGTTTAAGAACTTGTCTAAGCTTTCATTGATAACCTGGTAAAGTTTGGTAAAGATTGGATGAAAAATAAAGGCCCTATCATCTGAACGAGGCAAAATATAGCATTTTTTAAACTAAATCAAGGACCATAACTCCAGTGTAAATGGTTCAATCTGGTTGGTTTTCAAACTTGTCCGAGCTTTTATAGATATCAACAATCTGGTAAAGATTGGATGAAAAATGAATGCCCTATCATCTTAAAGAGGCAAAATATAGCATTTTTTAACTAAATCAAGGGCCATAACTCCATTGTTACTGGTCCGATCTGGCTGGTTTGCAAACATGTCTGAGCTTTCATTGACAGTAACAATCTAGTCAAGTTTGGTAGAGATCGAAAGAAAAATGAAGGCCCGATCGAATTAACGAGGCAAAATATAGCATCTTTAACTAAATCAAGGGCCGTAACTCCGCTGTTACTTGTTCGATCTGGCTGGTTTTCGAATTTGTCCAAACTTTTATTGATATTACCAATCTGGTAAAGTTTGGTAAAGATCAGATGAAAAACGAAGGCCCTATCGTCTCAACCAGGCAAAATATAGCATTTTTAACTAAATGAAGGATTTCAGTTCTTGGCATTAACTAATAGTTAATATCAATGAAAGCTTGGGCAAGTTTGAAGAACAGCCAGATCGAACCAGTAGCGGTGGAGTTAATTGGCCCTTAATTGGTCTTAGTATATACATCTTTAGTTGGATGTGATGAGATGTGTAAAGATTAAATGCACTGATTATCACAGATGCCAAGGCAGCAGGTTATTTAGAATTTCAAAATTTAAGTGGAAATAACTGGTTAAAAAGCTCGCAATTCAAATTTGTTACAGCAAATCTTAAATTGTTAGTGATGATTGTGTAAAGAGTTTCAACAAGCTTGTTTTCATATGTAGTGATTTGTTTAAAGCACAGAAGCTTAAAGTAGCTGCCCATCAAGAACAGCCAAATTTTACAACAAGTACACCATTTCTAAACCTGCTGATGTTGAGGTATATATATATAAATTACTTATTTTGAGAGTCTAAACTCTATAGATACAATATAAATGGTTTTAACCAGCCTGGACAAACCCTGAAACTGGAGTGTCGAATTAAGAGTTACCAACTCATAATTAATTTTACGCATATTCCATTACGGGTATTTTTAGAACCCATGAATAAACATTTACTTTTAATCGACCAAATTAGCTTATTATACGAGGGTCATTCAATAAGTTCTGTCACTAACTCATTTTAACAATTATGTGCTCATTGTGAGTGTTGATGTTTGGTAGCAAATGAAAGAGAGTTTCAATACCATTCCATTGATGGTAAAATGAATGCTGTATCTTTTGTGTGACGAAAGTTATGGAACATTTAATACACATCACTTATACATACTGAGGCATTTTCATCCTGAGTTTTTTCAGGTATGTTAATTGTTACTTTTTTAAATGCCTGTTTCTCTTTAAGTACTTGTCGAAGACCTTTGAAATTTCTCATACATCACCAGTTATATTCTGTGCATTACAATATTCAGAATTTAAGCATGGTTGATGAAAAGGCATTGTCTTAGAAATTAACATTTTAAGCTAACGTGAAAAATTATTTAAATGATAAATGGACATTAAATGGAAGGGCAGTCTTCTGAAATAGCGTTTTTGGATGATCAATATTTTCACTAAACAGTGTACAAAATTCTACAATAATGTGTTGAATATGAAATTTAAACACTGAAGGACTAGGATTATAAAAAAAATATGAAAACATATTAATACTATGAGAATAATTATGACATTTAAAAGATATAACATTTCCGTAAACAAAATGAAGAAAATCAGTGTTCAGTGTTATTTCTGCTAAAATTAAGGGATATGCATTCACTCATATCTGGTTTGCAGCAAGACCTTTCCGAATTCTCGACAATCATTTTCGTGGATTATGGGCGAATAACAACAGATGGCGTACAAGAAAATTTAAAAGGCATAGAATTACAAATAAATTTTACAACGTTTTGTAACAAGGACATTTTCAGAGATGCCAGTATCCAAAAGGTGTGGTAGGGGGGGATAATTCAGGGGTATAAATAACCGGAAAATTTTCATTTTTGTTGTGGAATTTAATAGAGCGAACCCAGTAGTACTATAAATACACTACTTTATCTCAGTGTAATATCCAGTTCAAAGGATATATGCCTAGTGACAGAACTTTTTGAAGCACCCTCGTATGACCTGAACACTTTAATAGAGTTTTAATACACGGTTTTGTAGTGTAATTTTTCCGTTATTTGGCAGGTTAGTTTCTTTAATTTCAAAGAAATTCACTGAAGGGGATAACTCTGTCAACAATATTTGCAGTCCAAATGTATTACAATAGGCCCTTCATCAGCTGGTTATGATGATGCAATTGTCTGAAATGGCACTGCATCAGCACAAAAGCCTAACAGGAGTTGAGCACATGAAATTATTTTCACCAAAATTCAAAGTTCAAGGGGGCGTATCTTTGATAAACAATCTCAGTCTGAATTTGTTTAACATAACGTGGACCCTCCTTAATTCCATTAATGTTTAAAAACATGTTTACTGAAAAAAACACAATAACCTGTTAAAATTACCTATTGAATGTTTTAATTTTAAAATAAGCGAACTTTTTAAGCCGAAATTAAGGATTTATTTCATACTCCAGCCAGCCCCGTTAAGGGGTTGGATAGGGTATGAAAGTTAATACTCGGACCACGTAATGACAGGGACACTGTCTGTAAAGTAAAGCATATAAATTGAGCATAAGAAAAATAACTGATTTTTATTCAGTGAAAACATGAGCATTATACCCAAATAAGCACATAGTAATAAATTTGTTAATTTAAGAAAAAACTAGAAATGTATCCATAGGACATGGATGCCCCCGGTATAAGTTACTAGAACTATGAATTTGCCAAAAAAATAAATGAATTCAAAACATGGACCGTTTCAAAAGTTACTGAGCGGAAAAGGGGCCTTAACTCCTTCAGAAATTGACCGATGTTGACCTAAATCAAACTTGGCCTGTATTTTATAATTACACAGCTACACACCAAATATTAATTACAAACATGATCCCTTTCAAAAATTATTTAAAGGAAATCAATTTGTTGTAAAAAATTAAGTCGAAAAGGGGCCACAACTCCTGCATAAAATGAGCAACGTTGACCGAAATCAAACTTGACCTGTATTTTATAATTACAAAATGCTGTTTTATGTTTCCAATAATGGTAGTTGTGTAATGTTTTCAATAATGGTAGCTGTGTAATGTTTCCAATAATGGTAGTTGTGTAATGTTTTCAATAATGGTATTATGTAATGTTTTCAATAATGTTAGTTATGTAATGTTTTCAATAATGGTAGTCATGTAATGTTTTCTATAATGGTAGTCATGTAATGTTTTCAATAATGGTAGTTATGTAATGTTTTCAATAATGGTAGTCATGTAATGTTTTCAATAATGGTAGTCATGTAATGTTTTCAATAATGGTAGTTATGTAATGTTTTCAATAATGGTAGTTGTGTAATGTTTTCAATAATGGTAGTTGTGTAATGTTTTCAATAATGGTAGCCATGTAATGTTTTCAATAATGGTAGTTGTGTAATGTTTTCAATAATGGTAGTCATGTAATGCTTTCAATATTGGTAGTCATGTAATGTTTTCAATAATGGTAGTCATGTAATGTTTTCAATAATGGTAGTTGTGTAATGTTTTCAATAATGGTAGTCATGTAATGTTTTCAATAATGGTAGTTATGTAATGTTTTCAATAATGGTAGTCATGTAATGTTTTCAATAATGGTAGTCATGTAATGTTTTCAATAACGGTAGTTGTGTAATGTTTTCAATAACGGTAGTTGTGTAATTATTTCAATAATGGTAGTTGCATAATGTTTCCAATAATGGTAGTTATGTTATGTTTCCAATAATGGTAGTTGTGTAATGTTTTCAATAATGGTAGTTGTGTAATGTTTCCAATAATGGTAGTTGTGTAATGTTTTCAATAATGGTAGTTGTGTAATGTTTTCAATAATGGTAGCTGTGTAATGTTTCCAATAATGGTAGTTGTGAAATGTTTCCAATAATGGTAGTTATATTATGTTTCCAATAATGGTAGTTGTGTAATGTTTTCAATAATGGTAGTTGCATAATGTTTTCAATAATGGTAGTTGCATAATGTTTTCAATAATGGTAGTTGTGTAATGTTTGTCAATAATGGTAGTTATGTAATGTTTTCCATAATGGTAGTTGTGTAATGTTTTCAATAATGGTAGTTGTGTTATGTTTCCAATAATGGTAATTGTGTAATGTTTTCAATAATGGTTGTTGTGTAATGTTTCCAATAATGTTAGTTGCATAATGTTTTCAATAATGGTAGTTGTGTAATGTTTTCAATAATGGTAGTTGTGTAATGTTTTCAATAATGGTAGTTGCATAATGTTTTCAATAATGGTAATCATGTAATGTTTTCAATAATGGTAGTTCTTTAATGTTTTCAATAATGGTAGCTGTGTAATGTTTCCAATAATGGTAGTTGTGTAATGTTTCCAATAATGGTAGTTATGTTATGTTTCCAATAATGGTAGTTGTGTAATGTTTTCAATAATGGTAGTTGCATATTTTTTTCAATAATGGTAGCTGTGTAATGTTTTCAATAATGGTAGTTGTGTAATGTTTTCAATAATGGTAGTTGTGTAATGTTTGTCAATAATGGTAGTTATGTAATGTTTTCCATAATGGTAGTTGTGTTATGTTTTCAATAATGGTAGTTGTGTAATGTTTCCAATAATGGTAATTGTGTAATGTTTTCAATAATGGTAGTTGTGTAATGTTTTCAATAATGGTAGTTGTGTTATGTTTCCAATAATGGTAGTTGCGTAATTGTTTTCAATAATGGTAGTTGCATAATGTTTTCAATAATGGTAGTCGTGTAATGTTTTCAATAATGGTAGTTGTGTAATGTTTTCAATAATGGTAGTTGTGTTATGGTTCCAATAATGGTAGTTATGTTATGTTTTCAATAATGGTAGTTGTGTAATATTTTCAATAATGGTAGTTATGTTATGTTTCCAATAATGGTAGTTGTGTAATGTTTCCAATAATGGTAGTTGTGTAATTTTTCCAATAATGGTAGTTGTGTAATGTTTTCAATAATGGTAGTTGTGTAATGTTTGTCAATGCAATTGTTTTGAGTTTTACGAGGGCTATTCAAATATAACATGGACATTTTAGTTAATATATTTTTCATAAAGTGAACTCAATTATATGGCAATAAAAGTTTACATTTTCACTTTCATATCAGTAAATATTATAAAAAAAATTGAAACCAATTTCAAGAAGTACTAGTTTTTATAACCCCACTCAGCAGACAGTAGTCACCATGGAGCATGTCATTGCATCAACTTATAAATGATAAAAATACTATAGATAACAAACATAACTTTTATTTAATTTATAGATTACTGTATTAGTCATGATTGGCATTAAATAAATATTTTACAGAATAAATTTTGAATAATCACGTTTTTATAAGTATATCACAGTTTCGGGAAAGAGATCATATCAATTTGGTTGAGTATAGCATACATATTCAAGTATTTAGAAAACAAATAGCATAATCATTCCAAAAGACATATTTATTGAACATATATCGGTATTCTTAATTAACACATATATTTTAAAGAAAACATGTATGATTTTAAGCTTTTGGAATTAACTTGATTGTTTCATTCACAAACATATTAATAAACAGATAGGAAACTTCCTATCAACCAATGAAGTAACCAAAATATCATGTGGCACCTTAACTTTTCCTTCTATCTTCTCTCTCAGTTCTTCACTGATTTTGATGAGAATACATCCAAAAGATTCATAGTGAATAGGAAAATGGTATTATAATAATTAAAGAAATTGTATAAAAAAAATGCTTAAAGTTTAAAATGTCATCATTTTTTGCTTTTCTCTTAAAAATCAATGTTTTGACATAGTCAAAGTTTCCATCAAACTCCTTTTTCGCTCTCAATGTAAGAGAAAACAAAATACTATCATTGGAAAAAACATTAAATTTGTGATGGTATTTGGCTTGAATGAAACTTGTATCTATAAAACTCTTCATGATATGTGTGTTTAAAGTTGGGAAATATTTTGTGAAATTTTCGAACTGTGCCACTTGGAATTTACACAATTTTCACAGTGTCCAATCTATTTGTTATAAGGTCTGTGTTTTATTATACATTTAAGTTCTTATTATTTAATATTTTATTAACATTTTAGTTCCCCCTGATTTTTTGACATCGTCAATGTCAACTTAAAAGCAAGGAAGAGATTGCCTACTTCTTTATATTTATCATGTTTTGGAGAAGAACTGGTTTAAATATATTTCTTTAGCTTTATCTAGTGACCTTGGTTTTTGATGGATTGACCCAGTTTAACTTTGAGAGAGGTCAATGCCACAGGTGAAATTTCTTTTAAGTTTCCCATCAGGCAATTAAACTGAATTGAATTGGGGTTTTAAGGCACACAAACACATGAAAGTATATATGGCGCCTAACAGGAATGAACATGCCAGGCTCATCCTCCATGTACATCGAGATAAAATATGGAGAATGGGCCTAGAACCTTCTCACCCTGAACTGCAGAGTTACTGCAAATTCTATTGTAGACACTCCATTTATGCTGGAGCCACATTAAAGTTTTTCTGCCACTGCTCTAGTGATATGAGAGAGATGGCAACTGAAAAAATGCAGGGGTCATGATGAAGACCTTTAATGAGCATGAACAAAACAAGAGGGCCAAGAGGGCCTGTAGACGCTCTACTTGTATGATGTGATTCAAAAACATAAACATGATAGAGGCCAACCCAAGAAACATGTTTCCTTTAAACTTTGGGCTATTGTGGCGGCCATTTCAAATATTTGACAACAACGAAAAGCACAAACTTGATAGAGGCCAACAACAGGAACATGCATATGATATTTAACAAGAATGAAATAAGTGGTAATATGTCGTTTGATAAATGTCCTTAAATTTGACCTAAGTTTAGCCATGGTGGCAATCATGGATGACTGGAGGCCCCAAAAACGCAAATCTGAGGGGGACTAACCCAAAGATCATTGTGATTAAGTTTCATCAAAATCCTTCAAGCAGTTTCAGAGAAGATGTCATTTTTAACGTTTTCCTATATAACTCTATGTAAACTTTATGTCGCCGTGGTGGCCATTTTGATTATAAGACGAAAACGAAAAACACAAACTTGATAGAGGTCAACCCAAGGAACATGTATATGATATTTCACAAGAATGGAATTAGTGGTTTCGGAGGAGATGTCGTTTGAAATTTCCTTAAATTTGACCTAGTTTTAGCCATGGATCTTGGATGACTGGCGGCCACGAAAAACACAAATCTGAGAGGGGCCCTCCCAAGTAACATTGTGATGAAGTTTCATCAAAATCCTTGAAGCGGTTTCAGAGGAGATGTCGATTTTATAAAATTGCTAACAGATGGACGGACAGACGGATGGACAGACAGACAGACGGACGACGGACGAAAAGTGATCGCATAAGCCCTCCTGGCCTTTGGCCAGTAGAGCTAAAAATTATAAAATGGACATGAATTTGGTGGGGTTGGGTGTTCTACCCCTCTGCCTTCCCCTCCAACGGGATCTCCAGTGGCCCTATTCTTTACCCCGTAACCACACAGGGCCCCCTCAAGCCTCTGTCAGTGAACCCATGTGGGGCCTGTAGCTCTTAAGCATAAGGACTAATCCACTGAGCTGCCCGTCCACTCATTTACACTGGAGCCACAATCATTGTTTACTGTGGTTCCTGAAACAACACACTCGTAATGAATGATGAATACCTTTAATGTGCTAATATTTGTCACAAGATGATCTTGGGTAGAGCGTTGTGGTCATACAAAGCTCTTGTAAGCACTTGAGGACATTTGTAAATTACATACTAATCCATTGTCCAGTTGAAACATATTCACCATTTGCATGATATATCCTTGTTCCATGGGAAAGCGAGAATTTTCATGGCGGAGCTAAGGCAGGGCCATTCAATTAAAGTTTATATGTACATTACGTTAATGCATGTAGAATTATAGGTATTTTACAATTTATCTCTCTAAGGGGCAAAATTATTTAATTAGGGTCCTTTCATGTAGATATGAAAAATTGCTTCTGTTGCCACGTGTGTCATGGAATGAACGTGGGAAACGATTGTTTGGGTAGGACACTGGATTATAAAGTGCATTGTTTTCTAGTAGTGGCCGGGAGTGTTGAAAGCTGCTCTGCTTGGAGCAATATTTTGGAAATGGTGAGATTCACAGGTGTGCCTAAGCCGCCCGGAGTGGAGCTAAGCGTTTTGGGTGTGTAGGCCCTCTAGGTGATTCAGCGTAGCATGTAATGAGCGGGTGGAGACAGTCCCCATACCTGGACAACATGGTCAGGTGTTTGTAGAAACAACAACCCCTGGGACATGTGTCTGGACCGTCATCAGACCTCACTGGAGGAACATCACCACACAGTTGGAGGCTAATCATCAACCCATATAGAAGGCTTTTGATGACAATCAACGTTCACAGGAGTCACACATCATGTTCATCAACTCACGCACATCAGATACATCGCGTTAGATCACAATTCTTTGCAATGTTACTGATCATAAACATTGTTGTAACTTCAACAACACTTTCGTGTCCTCTATAGACATATTCAGTATTAGTGATAATACCACGAACGTCTTATCTTTCATGTTTGTATTCGCTTGTTTATCTTTGACAATTGTATATATATTTAACATATTTTAAAAAGTTGCATTAAACTTATGTAAATGCAGTCACCGACATTGATTCATTCCTGAGTTAGTCCCAACCACTAGGGTCACCTTGCGACAATATCATGGCAAAACATATGAAGAAGAAAAATATTACCTTTACAAAATTGTCGCTCAATGGATCTATAATTTGGCATCAGATCAAACGTATCAGTCTGAAACAGTAGGTCTCGGTTGGACACAATGGTGACAAAATTGTTGTTTTGCACGTTCATATTGGCGTTGATCACAGAAACAATCCCACCAGCTTTACGCAGGTTATTAATCTCCGCTTTAGTTGCAGCAACATTGATATCTGTCTTGGTTATTATCACATACACTTTAGACCTATCTGTTGGTGCCGACTGAACGGATGGGATGACAGTATTTTGTAATGTGTTTTGCAGGTCGGTCAAACTTGAGAACGACTGTGTCGACACCTTGCCAGAACCATAACTACAAACAAATGAGGATCAATGACAAATATTTACCATATATCGCTGAATAAACATTCCCTCCCTAAGTAACACCTCCCCACCCCATACCAATCCCCTCCCCCACCCCCTACCCGCTTTTTTTTAAAAAGAGGGCATTTATATGAGGCTATACAGTTGCATATTATGAGGTCTAGTGTACAGAAAATACACTTGCCCGTAGCTTAGCTCGACTTGAGGTCAAGTTCAGAAAAATACCTCCTACAACAATTTTAGAGGTATAATACGTAAAAAAAAAAAAAATTAAAATTTAATGGCCTCATATAAATGTCCCCTTTTGTAAAATGCAATGCCCCTAAGGGTGTTAAAATTGGGGTATACGGTAACAAGCAAGAGATCCAAATGAGGCTAATAGTAATAGCAAGCATCATTTTGTTAGCTATGTAACTCAGAGGATTTCATGTTGCTCAAAACAGCTAAAAATTCAGAGTATATTTTGCACACACATGAAGGCCTACATTTTTTTAAGGGCTGTTCCAGAAATTATTATATATTAGGTCGATGGTAAGATGCGATGGTCGATGGTAAGATGCGATGGTAAGATGGCCCTAACAGGACAACATATGCAAGTGCTCACAGAAAACATCAAATTGGTTGGACCAATACTTAGAAAATAAGAGGTGAATGACCTTGAAGCTGTCTACTGACAAGAAAATTACAGGATTTTTGATAGCCACATCAGCCATGGGAACACATCTTTCAACTGACATATAAAAATTACAAAAGATTTGTGAATTCTACATGTCACATCAAAATCTGCTAAAAGTCATGTACCAGTATATAAAATATAAACATATATTTTTTTTCACCATTGAATTAATTACCTCCCTTTAATCTAGAAATGGAAATAAACTAGAATTGAATGTTGTTTAACGGCTCATCAACACAGTATAGGTTATTTATAGCCACCCCAGAGAGAGGGGAAGGATACATAGGAATCCGGGAACCTGCACTACTCTTATTATCGAATATATTCCTATGGTTGTTTTACGTGCTCAGAGGATAGACCGATACATGGGACCGCCTTGTTTACGTCCCCATCCGATGGACGAGGCTAAGGGAAAGTGTCTTGCCCAAGAACACACCGATGGAACTCAGTGGCACCATGGAGGATTGAACCCGGGGCCTCCGGTTACAAATCCGCCGCACTACCGACTGCGCCAGCTCATTGTAAACTGTTTCAGGAATGCAAGAAATAAAAATGCGTTATGGGACACACTACAGGATGAGACACAGTGGCACAAAAAATGTGACAGGTCACTACGGACAGCGTGATTCCTATATAGACTTCACTTTGTGAAAGCGGGGGTATAAAAATGGATTATCTTCTTTTATAACAGAGTCTTTACTGCAATATTGCCGTAGTTTTCAAGAAATCTAACCTTTAGTTACAGAGAAGTACAGTCATTACAATGCTACCACTATAGTTCTAGCTGTTTTTTCAATGCCATAACAAAAATTCTGACCTTTTGTTAAAATTGGGGGGAAAATACAGTAAAACATTCACTTAATAATTGTATCTTTTATTCTGTTTTCAGTACACTAAGGTCAACAGAGGCATTTAAAAGCGTTTCGTTCTCAGTACTAAATTTGTTGCACTAACATTTTTATTTTTCCTTTCAATTGGGAATTTTTGTCTCATAATTGGGGAAAAAATATATGTTTTGGCATTGTGAGTATAGCCCTGAGTAATGGCTATAAAAACAGCCAAAAAGAACTCTTTTTTTTCAAATTTTATTGAAAAGGGACCAACTAGAACTATCACTGAAGGTGATGAATACCACACTTAAATTCTAAGTCAAACAAAGTGCCATACTTCTGTAATAAATTAGGCAATCAACAATGGATGATGTAAAGTGACACAAGGTCATCAATTGTTATGATATGATTGTATATGAAGTTTGGGAACAACCCATTCAAAACTGTTTGAGAAATGAAAGTAATAAAAATGTGTTACGCGACAGGACGCGATGCGAAAAAGATGTGAAACGTGATGGGACGTTACGAACAATGTGATTCCTATATAGCCCCCACTTCACTATATGAAAACAGGGGTATAAATAGAGGATTTTACATGAGTACTCATTTATTATTGAATTTATTAAACGAGTTGGCAAAATGATATAATGCGAGGCAAGAGCCTTGCATTATATCATTTTTGCTGAGTTTAATAAATTCAATAATGAATGAGAATGAATGTTAGATTCTATTTATCGCATAACTCACATATCGACTTTTATTGCATGATGCCTATCGCTTTAATATACAAAACTGACATAAACAGTGGGAATTGGATCATAGTCATCATCGATTTTTTTGACAGTGCATACTAGGCTTATTTGCATAGTTACATATCTAGTTGTATATAGCAAATACAGAATGGTGCTATTCCACTCCCACACCATGAGTTATGTGATAAATATGCCTTCCAGTCCATCAGAAGCCAGTTGAGATTTGTGGTAATAGTGAAATGGACCAATTGTAACTAACCTCTGCTCAAGCTGAGTTTTAAAGTTGTTCATTTGAGTCACAAATGCAGCCGTACTTGCGCCAGTTTTGTCCTCAAGTAAAGTGATCTCAACGTCCATATTGCACTGGAAAGTATCTAAATGAGAGAATAACAAAGGGCAATAACTCTAATGCTAATGAAGATAGTGTCAAGGTTCTTGAACTCTGCACTTCCTATTATTGCCCTTTATCACTGTGTAGCTTCATTCCAGTCCCAATAGTAGTTTTTTGAAGTTATGCTCCAGAAAAACTGAAGTATAATATTATGAATGATGATAACTCCACAAGCTGTTTTAAAGTTATCCCTTGGCAAGATGTTTGGATGGATGGAAGGATGTTAGGGTTGAAGGACAGACGAAGCGGCAACTATCTGCTCCCTCAAAAAAATTCTGGGAGCATAAAAATAATTACAATCTTTTATGCATATATGTTTTTATACTATATATATTCACACAACATAACAAAAATAAGAAATGTGAATAAATCTTAATAAACAAAAACTGTCGACGTACCTTCACACAGCTTTTCAATGAAGTTGTTCTCAATAACAAGTTGAATGAATGACTCATAGTAGAGAGCGACCCTTGACCACTGGATACTTTGATCAACTCATCTTTGTATACATTATTGCCGACTCCCGCGACAACAACCCGTATCAACTCTTTTCGCGCGTGTGCAGCTTCCTCCACCGTTCTGATTGGGTTATCAGAAATTCCGTCAGTAAGTACTACTATGATGCGAGGCACATTTCTTCCTGGGCAAGCAGCATGTTTTTGGCTTCAGATATGCACTTGGCAGTGTTGGTTCCTGGCAAGATACAGCATATTATATAAGCAGGGAACCTGAGTTTTATAGAGGGTCACAAGAACATATTTGTTTGGCAATACATGTATATATATACTGAACCAAACAGCTAACGCACCAGTAGACAATACGTTTAATGTATGAAGTTGTTAAATGCCGACTGGTACCGTTGAAGACAGGTGCAATTGAATGATTTTTTTAAATTTACAGTCGTTATTGACAAGAAATTTGTTTTGATTTATTGATTGTTATTATTGAGATATTAAAGGTATTGTCTACTGGTGCCTTAGCTGTTTGGTTCAGTATATATCAACAGAATAATTAAACCAGATAATCAAAGCAGTGAAAACATACACTGATAATTCCATGCGTTAATGAAGCACCAACAGTGTTGCAATCGCCGAATTGCACATTCAACATTTTAACTGAACTATCTAACTAAAAAGGAGGAACAATTCAGGTAAAATACAAGACAGAGTTATGGTTCTTGTCGTATAACATTGTGTAATGATAATGAACATGTGTGCTAAGTTTCAAAGCTTTCGTCAATTTGTTTTTGAGAAATGAGGAAAAACAAAAAAAATAACGAAAAACTTTAACCAAAACATCAAAATGCATAGATGGACAGACAGACGGAAATCACCAAACTATAAGCCTGGACCCACAGACATATTAATAAACAGATAGGAAACTTCCTATCTTAACCAATGAAGTAACCAAAATATCACGTGGCACCTTAACTTTTCCCAACTATCCTCCTCTCAATTATTCACTGATTTCATAGTGAATAGCAAACTGGTATTATAATAATTTATGTTTATTTTGAAAGTAAGAACTTGTATAAAAAGATGTTCTAAAGTTAAAATGTCATCATTTTTCGCCTTTTCTCTTAAAAATCAAGTTTTTGACATGGTCAAAGTTTCGTCAAACTCCCTTTTTGCTCTAAATGTAAGAGAATGAAAAATACTATCATTGGAAAGAAAATTAAATTTGTGATAGTATTTGGCATGAATGAATCTGTAAAACTCCTCATAATATGTGTGTTTAAAGTTGGGAAATAATTTGTGAAATTTTCGCACTGTGCCACGTGATATTTAGATAATTATCGTAGTGTCCAATCTATTTGTTATTATGTCTGTGCCTGAACTTGCTACGCAATCCAGCTAAAAACATTGTTGTAGCTGTGTATCAGGGTAAATGATTCAGCGCTCATATACATCATTACAAATGAACTGAATTGAATTGAATGTGGTTTGATGACTCATGACGCCAAGTTTACCTGCCCATCGACAGACGAGGTTAAGGGAGATGGTCTTGCCAGAAACTCCAAAAAATGAAACTCAGTGGCGCCAGAACCGGGTCTCTGGCTTCTTCAACTTCACTGTGCTATCATTGGGAAATGCCAGTTCCCTTCATTATGAATAAATTACTACCAGAGTCATACTATAAAACGCAGAATCAAGAGACCAAGAAACGTGGAAATTCAATGAAAACCAGGTTTTCCATTTGAAATGCTATTACACTATCGGTAAGATAAACACGAAGTAACAAAAGTTTTTTATCACCAAAAACAACAGCAAATTTCATAAATGTTGATAAAGTTCTGGTATTAAAGTGATAAAAACAGTGTACAATATAGAATAAACAGAATGACATGTGAATCACAAACCTAAATGCAACAAAGGTAATGAGGACTGTAAACACAAGAAAGGTTTGTTAGCAAGGCAATATAAGCTACCCTAACAGCAAGTTGTGTTGCACATATCTCATTCCAATTAAAGTTATTGAGTGGAAATCATTTTTCTTTTTTTAGTGACAGTGACCTTGCATTGACCCTAGTGACCCAAATGCAATCCAAGCTTGCTATCAATAAATAATAACTATGCAGCAACCTAAGTTCCAGTACTCATTCCCTTACTTGTTATTGAGCGGAAATCATTTCTTATATATCTTATCACCAGAGACCATGACCATGACACAGTGACATAACATGCATACCAATTACTTTCCGTATAAGGTACTACTACAGAACGCTTAGTTCCAATAACTCATCAACAACAACTATAATGAGCGGAAACGTTTACACATATTCTAATAACAATTACTAGACCAAAGACCCAGTCGACCCCAACATAAAACTAACAAACTAAAAATCAACCACCTCATAATCCACTCCAAACAACACAAACAACCACCCATAACAATTCTTACCCAAACAAAAACAAAACCAACCCAATCCTAGATCCAGCTACCCCAACCAACCAAAAATCAACCTCAACACTACTAACAAAAAAAACAACAAAAAAACTACAACCTAACAAATCTCTCCCAAATAACATAAACTACCCCTATACAACTCAATCCAATTCCCCATCAAACAACAAAAACACTACACACATACACTAAACAATCACCACAACAAAACCCCATAACAATTATTCCCCAAAAACAACAAAAACTACCCTAACAATCCAACACTACCTCCCACCAATCCCTAAAAGACCCACCTACACCATCCCTAAACCAATCCACACAAACCCCCCTACCAATCTCTTCCCACCTCTTAATCTATCTTCCTCCTACTTCTCCCTCCCAACCACCCCTCCCCAATTAACCCCCATAACAAACAATACCCATATCCATAACATCACCTCAATCTAATCCTCTCCCAATCCAAAACTCACAAACCATAACATCCAATCCCAAATTCATAAAAATCAATACACTCAAACCAAACCCCAATCCCACCAATCACCCATTCAAACTCCTTCTACCCCAACTCCCCTAATCCCTCCAACACCCCACTTCATCAAATCCTAATAAACCAATCACATATCTAAACAAACCTCCCACAATCCAACAAACACCAATCCAAATACAACACAACCACCCACATCCCCAACCATCCCCCATACCAACCCACAAACCAACCACCACAACCACAAACAACAACAAAAAACCAACAAACACAAAAACATCCCACAACACCATCCCCTACAAAAACACAACAACAACCACAACTACTCAAAAAACTAAACCCAAACCTCCATCAAAAAAACAACAAAACCACCAACAAACCCACCCCACAAACCCCACAAACCAACCAAACCCAAAACCCACCCCACACACAAACCCACCATACACACACCAAACACCAAACCACCCACTAACCAACCCACACCAACCAAACTACCCCAAAACACAACCAAACCAACAAACACCTAACACAACAACCTCCCTCCACAAACAAAACCCACAACCCACAACCCCCACCAACCCCCAAAACCACACCCACACAACACACAACCCAAACCAACACCCACAACACACAAACCACACACACCCCCAACCCACAACACAACCCCACCACCCAAACCCACAAACCCAACACAAAACCAAACACCCCAACCCAAACCACCCCAACACACAACACACAAACACACCACGAACCACAACCCCCAACATACACAACAACACACACAACACACCAAAACAAAACCCAAACAACCACAAACACACCAAACCCACAACCAAACCCAACAAACAACCCCCACATCAAAACAAACACTACACCAAACACATACAACACAACCAACCAACAATAACAACCCAAAACACCCAACCCACCTACAAACCCAACACCCAAAACAAACAACTACACCCACCCAACACTAAACACCAAAACACCAACAAACCCCACCCTAACACAATAACAACCACAACAAAAAAACTAACCACACAACAAACAATAACCCCACAAAACCCTCAATCACAAACTCCAAACACCCAAATCCCAACACCTACCACAACCTCCAACACACCACTAACAACACTAACACTCCTAACAACACACAACTCCACACACAACACAAACAACCTACACAACAAACTTAACAAATAAACCATCAAACCCATCCAACAACTAAAAACCAACAAACCAACTACTACAAAAACCCCACCCAACAACAAACAACCTCCAATAACTCCACACACCAACATATACACACAAAACCTCACAAATATACTCCACAAACACTAACTACCTCCACAAACATCCCTCACTCCAACAAACCCTCCCCTAAACACAACAATACCTCCCAAAACAACAAACTACTAACACCCAACCAACTTAACCCATCCAACAACACCAAACATATACCCCCTCCACTACTAAACACATCCAACAATCACAATCTACACATCCCCAAAACAACACATTTCCCCCCCAACCAACCACCATAAATCCTCAAATACAGCAACATTCATACAATAAACACATCCCAAAACTTCTAAATCCAACAAAACCTATAAATAAATAAACCATCAAAACAACTCAACAAACATATAAACTATGCCACTAATCATACACTAAAACCTATCCTACAAACAAAACTCATCAACAGCATAAAATCACCAAAAACCAAAAATCCTGAAATCAAACTCTAAATCATATAATAAAACAAACTAACAAAAAAAAATACCCAGAAATCAATACCCAAAATAAATTTAACACCATATACCACTACTACTCCTTATCTCAATATCAACAACCTCATAATAATCTACAACACATCCCCTTACCATAAATTATACTCCCCATATACAAGAACTCCACTCAAATAACTCAAACTCCCAAGCCATCAAACATACGAAAGCAACTTCAAAACAAATTAACAAATTACAATTTTCAAGCAAGTTAGCAACTTTATTTGCTGCATGCTCATACCATATCGAACTACTGCACAAACAAAATAAGTCATAGAATGAAAGCCAATTCACCAATCATGTAACTTAGAATGTAAGAAACTTACAGCTTCCAATGTAAATGCATGTTATCAATGGATTGAGTCAATGGACCAGGTAACCTTACCTACAAAACTAGAGAAACATGGATTCCACTCAATAACATTTGTAACGAATGAGGAACTTGCAATGAAAACTACAGGATAGGAAGCTGGTATGAAAGGAAGAAATGTGATAGCAATTGGGTCACTGGTGTCAAGGACAAGGTACATGTACTACACAATAGACAAAGGTATTTGCTCACAAAACTACAGTACAAGAATAAGATAATACAAATGAAACTTACTTATAGGTAGCTTACTCAACAAGGAAGTTTGGGATAGTATATTGGGTCTCTGGGGTCAAGGTCAATTTATAAACAATAGAAAAATGGTATTCGCTCCAATAACTTTAGTAGGGAAAGAGATAATGGACATGAAACTTGCTGTGTAGATAGCTTATATCACAAAGAAAGTTTAGAATTAAACTTAGGGGTCATGGGGTCAATGTCAAGGTAAATGTTACTAAAAAATAGACAACACGGTTTCGCTCACTAAATTTAGTTGGGAATGAGATATTGGACAAAGCTTCTTGTATAGGTACCTTATACGGAAAGTAAATTGGTGAATGCATATAAAGTCACTGGGGTCAAGGTCATGGTCATGTAATGAAAAATAGGAACAAAATGACTTTCCGCTCAATAACAAAGTAAGGAATGAGGTACTGGAACTTAAGTTGCTGCTAGGTACATTATGTGGAAAGCAAGCTTGGGATTGCATTTGGGGTCACTAGGGTCAATGCAAGGTCACTGATCACTAAAACAAGAAACATGATTTCACTCAATAACTTTAAATGGGAATGAGATATTGCCACACAACTTGCTGTGTAGGTAGCTTATATTTGCTTGTAACAAACCTTTCTTTGATTACAGTCCTCATACCTGTTGATGCATTTATGTTTGTGATTCACATGTCATTCTGTTTATTCTATATTGTACACTTTTTATATCACTTTAATACAGAACTTTAACAACATTTATGAAATTTGCTGTTATTTTGTAGAAACAAAACTATTGTTACTTCGTTTTATCTTACCGATAGTGTAATAGCATTTCAAATGGAAAACCTGGTTTTCATTGAATTTCCACGTTTCTTGTCTCTTGATTCTGCTTTTATAGTATGACTCTGGTAGTAATTTATTCATAATGAAGGGAACTGGCATTTCCAATGATAGCACAGTGAAGTTGAAGAAGCAGAGGACCGGGTTCTGGCGCCACTGAGTTTCATTTTTTGAGTTTCTGGGCAAGACCATCTCCCTTAACTCGTCTGTCGGATGGGCAGGTAAACTTGGCGGTCATGAGTCATCAAACCACATTCAATTCAATTCAGTTATTAGTAATGATGTATATGAGCGCTGAATCATTTACCCTGATACACAGCTACAACAATGTTTTTAGCTGGATTGGTAGCAAGTTCAGAGCACAGACATAATAACAAATAGATTGGACACTACGATAATTATCTAAATATCAGTGGCACAGTGCGAAAATTTCACAAATTATTTCCAACTTTAAACACAATATTATGAGGAGTTTTACAGATTCATTCATGCCAAATACTATCACAAATTTAATATTCTTTCCAATGATAGTATTTTTCATTCTCTACATTTAGAGCAAAAAGGAGTTTGACGGAAACTTTGACATGTCAAAACCTTGATTATTAAGAGAAAAGCGAAAAATGATGACATTTTTAACTTTAAACATCTTTTTATACAAGTTCTTACTTTCAAAATAACATAAATTATTATAATACCATTTTGCTATTCACTATGAAATCAGTGAATAATTGAGAGAGGAGATAGTTGGAAAAGTTAAGGTGCCACGTGATATTTTGGTTACTTCAATGGTTAAGATAGGAAGTTTCCTATCTGTTTATTAATATGTCTGTGGTCCAGGCTTATAGTTTGGTGATTTCCGTCTGTCTGTCCATCTATGCATTTTGATGTTTTGGTTAAAGTTTTTCGTTATTTTTTTTTGTTTTTCCTCATTTCTCAAAAACAAATTGACGGAAAGCTTTGAAACTTAGCACACATGTTCATTATCATTACACAATGTTATACGACAAGAACCATAACTCTGTTCTGTATTTTACCTGAATTGTTCCCCCTTTTTAGTTAAGATATTTCAGTTAAACTGTTGAATGTGCAATTCGGCGATTGCAACACTGTTGGTGCTTCATTAACGCATGGAATTATCAGTGTATGTATTCACTGCTTTGATTATCTGTTTAATTATTCTGTTGATATACTACTGAACCAACAGCTAAGGCACCAGTAGACAATACCTTTAATATCTCAATAATAACAATCAATAAATCAAACACAAATTCATGTCAATAACGACTGTAAATTTAAAAAAATCATTCAATTCACCTGTCTTCAACGGTACAGTCGGCATTTAACAACTTCATACATTAAACGTATAGTCTATGGTGCGTTAGCTGTTTGGTTCAGTATATATATACATGTATTGCCAAACAAATATGTTCTTGTGACCCTCTATAAAACTCAGGTTCCCTGCTTATATAATATGCTGTATCTTGCAGGAACCAACACTGCCAAGTGCATATCTGAAGCCAAAAACATGCTGCTTGCCAGGAAGAAATGTGCCTCGCATCATAGTACGTACTTACTGACGGAATTTCTGATAACCCAATCAGAACGGTGGAGGAAGCTGCACACGCGCGAAAAGAGTTGATACGGGTTGTTGTCGCGGGAGTCGGCAATAATGTATACAAAGATGAGATGATCAAAGTATCAGTGGTCAAGGGTCGCTCTTCTACTATGAGTCATTCATTCAACTTGTTATTGAGAACAACTTCATTGAAAAGCTGTGTGAAGGTACGTCGACAGTTTTTGTTTATTAAGATTTATTCACATTTTCTTTATTTTTGTTATGTTGTGTGAATATATATATATAAAACATATATGCAAAAAAGATTGTAATTATTTTTATGCTCCCAGAATTTTTTTGAGGGAGCAGATAGTTGCCGCTTCGTCTGTCCTTCAACCCTAACATCCTTCCATCATCCAAACATCTTGCCAAGGGGATAACTTTAAAACAGCTTGTGGAGTTATCATCATTCATAATATTATACTTCAGTTTTTCTGGAGCATAACTTCAAAAAACTACTATTGGGACTGGAATGAAGCTACACAGTGATAAAGGGCAATAATAGGAAGTGCAGAGTTCAAGAACTTGACACTATCTTCATTAGCATTAGAGTTATTGCCTTTGTTATTCTCTCATTTAGATACTTTCCAGTGCAATATGGACGTTGAGATCACTTTACTTGAGGACAAAACTGGCGCAAGTACGGCTGCATTTGTGACTCAAATGAAAAACTTTAAAACTCAGCTAGAGCAGAGGTTAGTTACAATGGTCCATTTCACTATTACCACAAATCTCAACTGGCTTCTGATGGACTGGAAGGCATATTTATCACATAACTCATGGTGTGGGAGTGGAATAGCACCATTCTGTATTTGCTATATACAACTAGATATGTAACTATGCAAATAAGCCTAGTATGCACTGTCAAAAAAATCGATGATGACTATGATCCAATTCCACTGTTTATGTCAGTTTTGTATATTAAAGCGATAGGCATCATGCAATAAAAGTCGATATGTGAGTTATGCGATAAATAGAATCTAACATTCATTCTCATTCATTATTGACTTTATTAAACTCAGCAAAAATGATATAATGCAAGGCTCTTGCCTCGCATTATATCATTTTGCCAACTCGTTTAATAAATTCAATAATAAATGAGTACTCATGTAAAATCCTCTATTTATACCCCTGTTTTCATATAGTGAAGTGGGGGCTATATAGGAATCACATTGTTCGTAACGTCCCATCACGTTTACAATCTTTTTCGCATCGCGTCCTGTCGCGTAACACATTTTTATTACTTTCATTTCTCAAACAGTTTTGAATGGGTTGTTCCCAAACTTCATATACAATCATATCATAACAATTGATGACTTGTGTCACTTTACATCATCCATTGTTGATTGCCTAATTTATTACAGAAGTATGGCACTTTGTTTGACTTAGAATTTAAGTGT